>CM077033.1:74142114-74445876 GCA_039090855.1 Macrothele yani | reverse complement strand
AACAGATTTGAACCTCTCAGAGGATATACTTTCATAAGAAAAGCAGCCCAATTAACTTCTTTAAACAAGACAATGTGAAAATGTATACTTAAAATTTGTTGAGCCATCTACCTAGGAGATTCGGCAGAAGACGTTTTTTAATCTTCACTATGTTTCGCCCATTTCTAATTACTTTTAGAGTTTTAATTACATATAATTCTTTTTTGCACAGAATTTACCGAAAATACTTCAATTAAATTTTTGATTTGAGAAGCGCTTGTATGTTTCCAGTAAACATGCGTAATGTATTACACACCCAGATAAAATTAAAATTCGGGTATGGGAAAGAATTGCGTTCGTCAAAATAAAAAGTTCACGAATCCCGTCAATAAAGATTAGATATAGTGCCAGTAGTCTGAATGAATAAATGAACATTGCGATTTTAAATGTAGGTATTACTCTTATCTTTTGAACTTCAAACATCAGCATAATACACTCTTGTTCTTAAAAAAAACAGAACTGAAAGATATTTCAGGATATGCTAATCAGGCAATGTTGAGATGTGATTAGCATGTCGACGTGACACGTACTTACGTACCTTACCGTACCGCATCTAAACAAATCAGATCGCCCAACTTCAGGGAGGGATTAAAGGGCCTTTTTTTTAATAACAGGCGCGTGACTCGGTTGGCATGTCAGTGCATAGTCAGCAGTGAGAAAATGCCTCGTCAACGGTTAAGACAATCGTACGACCTAATGGGCGAATTCCACAGATTTTCCATTCTAGGCATGAGCGATTGCGATAATACCCTAACAAATATTGCAGGTTGTTTGGAGTGCAGAGTGTCCGTCGTTCCAAGTGTGTGCGTGAAATAGTGGGAAGATGGGTGTAGCATACAAAGAGGAGGTACTGGAAGTCGTACACAGACAAGGCTGAGGGACAACTGTCATCTCATGAGAACGTTCTTTAATGACCGTTCCCCCTCATCATCGGCATTAGCGCAGAAGTGGCGAAATGTGACGCATTCTCCCTAGTAGGCTGTAACAAGACGTTGCTGTTCATTACATTTCAAACTAAAAGCCAGTCGGTCACTCCTCAGATATCCATTGACACCGCAGTAACGAACTGCCAGGCTATAATGGTGCATCGAACGGAGGAAATGGCGTGAAATATGGCTAAATATAGTGTTCTCGGACGCACTGCGCTTTCATTTAGGCGAAAATGAAGACTGCATCTATTTCCGCAGACGACAGGAGAGAAACATTCTGAACAGTGCATTCGCACCAGGCGTACCGCACCAACACGATGAATTATGGCATTGGGTATTGTAACAGAAGTTGCTATTGCGGATGATTTTATTGTAATAAAAACAACACTTCAAGCATTATAAAAGCATATAAGGTATATATCTCTTAAACATGGGCGTAACTAAAACAAGTATTCTTACCAGTTTCTTTAATTCTGCATTGGAGACAGGTAAAAATATATTTTGTTGTAGATCACATAAGAACCTACTGAGTTACTTGACATCACTCTTTAAGAAAAGCCGGGCCTTGCAGGTAAATATTACTGCCTAGCGTAATATTTACCTGCAAGTACGATGTCATGTAAACAGAAGCTGCGGCAGACCTAACGCAACGATGAGGGTGACGACGTCTAGCTTGAAACGATGTTCTCGTTCCGGTGGCTATTTTGCTGGCTGAATAGGATGAACAAGAGAAACGGGGAATGCTCTTGGAAGGAAAAGCTTTCCATTTTCTAGTGCTACACTACAGAAAATAGCTCATAATTCCTGTTTCAATTCTTCTCCACATCAGAATACGACAATTTCGTCGTTTCTCCGCGTATACCTTTTTGATGCGCAATGTAGGCACTGACTTCTTCTTGGATTTAGGTTTTCATAATCCAATTTGACTTTCTGAACTGTATGAACCACAATGTCCTTACGACTAGCAAAGCTTTCACTTCTTATGTCATGTAATGTCCGGTAGAGAGACCGTTACATCTACTAAACGCTTTTCTGGAAATAAGAAAATCATCTGCGTACTTTCTTTTTCGTATCAGGGATTTATATACATAAGAACTAAGCAACTGTCACCAAGTGTTTTGAAAAACTGCGACATAAATTCCGGAACTATTTTCTGCAACGTCGCACTACAGATTGGAAATCTTTTCGGGCAAGAACCTTTCCAGTTCCACTTGCATTCTTCCGCCAGCAAAATGGCAGCCGTAATGAGACAGTTTCAGCGTAGCAGTTTTCGAACGTTGTCACCGCAGCGTCTTGTTAGGAGTGTCGTAGCTTCTGTTCAAAGGGCCGTAGTTGCAGATAAATATTACCGGTTAAAATCTTTAAAATGCACAATAAAGATGAATTTTGTTTCACCATTTATCATGAAATTGCATATCTAAAAATATGCACGTCTGACTTTAGCAATTATCTTATCACCACAGACCCTACTTCTTATATTTTGCTATTTATCTGTGCAGGAAACAAGTGAGGAAAGTGACTGGAATTCTTCTAATAGGAACGATTTGTGTGTGAGAAATCTGTTTTCCAAAGTACTAATAAGCATGTCTAAAATGGTACATAAATTAAAAGGCAAATGTGTAATTTTAGTGTTCTGAATTATTTCGTCGGGAATGTTAAAGGATTTCGAAAGAGTGAGAAGTACAGATTTTAAAAGTAAACAATTTCATGGTAAATGGTGAAAACGTGCCATCTTTATAGCTAATTTTTAAAGATTTTTACCGTAATATTTTCATGTAAGTACGACGCTGTGAACAGAAGCTGCGGCAGGCATAACACAACACTGCGGCGTCGACGTCAAGTTTTGCACCGTGCTGAACGAGGCTATCCTTTCAGCGGTACAGCGGTACTATCCTTTCAGCGGTACAGGGAGGAACGTGGAACGTTTCTTACCAGGAAAATGTTCAATTTTCTGGTGCTACGCTACAGAAAATAGCTCATCATTTCTGTCTCACTTTTTAACATTACATTCTTGACAAGTTCTTGTTTTCTTCGCGTATGATTCTTTGATCCGTAATGTACGAGGTCACTTCCTCGTCGACGGTTTTATTATTTTTTTTTGTAATCACATCTGAATGAACTGAGAACTACTCCATCAATAGCATGAGCAAAACTTTCATTTGTGGTATGCCATGTAACTTCCGTGGGAAAGAACGCGACATCTACTTTAACGTTTTTCTAGAAGAAAGAAAAGGCATCCACATACTTTCTATTTTCGTATCAGGGAATCATATGCTTTAGATCGGAGCAACTGTCATCATGTGGTTTGACAAACTGCGACAGAAATGTAATAACTATATTCTGTCAGGGTAGCACTACAAATTGGAACGCTATCCTGGCAGGAAAGTTCCATGTTTCCCTTGTATTCTTCCACCAGCAAAATGCGTTTCAGTGGGAGGGCAGCTTGCCGTGGTCGCCGTGGCGTTGTGTTAGGCGTGCCGCAGGAATACTGTTCACATTTAATCGATACTTTTCATGTAAATATTACATGGTAAAAATCTTTACAATGCATTCTACAGATGACATTATTTTTTCACCATTTGCCATGAAATTTCATACTTTAAGATCTGTATGTCTCTACTTTTTTCGAAATCCTTCAAGCATTTCCGACAAAAATAATTTAGGGCAACGCTAAACTGGTGCAGATTTACCAATTGCAATCCTGTAATAGTTTTATCTGTTAATGTAACAGTGTTGGTTTTGTTTTTGATATGATTATTAGTATTTTAATCAAAACCCCTTGTTTTTTCAGCGTGCTTTAGAGTAATTTGAAATAAGTCGCGAAATTCAAATTTTTCATTGCCTTGCCGCCACCGAAATTTTCAGCATAAAAATGCATTGGCTTTTTTTTTGTTGCAATGGTAAACATCCTGGTACTTTTGCTCCTTGTCGTTTCCTCGTGCTTCATTGAGAGAAAAATAAACGTTCAGTTGTTGTCATGAGGATCAAACAAAAATTTAAAACACTGTCTCCAAAATTTGTCTTTTTCAAAATTGCGTTTTTAAAATATCAGAAAGGTTCCAAATTGCGTGGTTACCCACCTATCCCCCGGCACGCCACTGATGATACCACTTTCTAAGTGTTTCCAGGCACGCCACTGAATGGAAGTGCCACTTTCCAAGCTAAGTATACGTGAAACATGCTTGCTTACGATGCCTATGAACTGTCTCAAAACGAAAAGACATATCCATTCTGAGTCATTGGACTGTACCTTCCGAACATCATGATATTGGAGACATCGCCAACTTGGCTTTCACATAACGAAATATAATGTAGCCTCATCCCTAAAAAAAAATCATTGAATAAACTCTGCCAGTTCCACAGCACAGTAAAAAAAAAGTAGTTCGAAACGAAACAGAAGTTATTGACTCCCGCTTAAAAACACACATTCAGCAAACTAGAAATAAGGCAGGCATGGACAAACTGACATGCTGCGAAGCGTCTGTCTGCTCGACAAGAAATCACAATAAATTAAAATATAAAAATAATTAACGGAGAGCGGGCGGCAACTGGAAGTATAGCCTGATATTTATTAATTTGATAATGGCTAATATAAAGTTCTCCGCTTGACGGAAAAATTGTAAGTTCTGCTATGAGTAAATATGAAAACTGTGTACTCTCATCCCCATCTGATATAAGAAAACATTTACATCTGAATTTGCATCGTGAGATTACTGGAAGCGTTCTCACGATATGGATCAGTTGACTTAGATATGCGTATTGATTAGCGAATTAAAAGAATATGCTGAAGAAATATTTCGCTTTTAGTTAATGTGAATGAGTAATTAAAAACTTCAAGTGTAAACGCTTCGATATAATCTCTATTTCTTTCTCTCTCGTGATCTTACTTATTAAGCCTGATGTATGATAACATGGGATGTAAGGTCAGGTGATGCGTAACATCACAGCCTCTCCTTGACAAATGTCAACCCCGCCTTCTCGTGGTGCATCCTGTTCCTACTAAAGGGGCTCTGACGACCGCCAATAGCGGTATAACTATACCATCAGGATTAGAGGAAATTCTATCCCACACTCACCAACCCGCTTGGCCAGCGTAGTGAGTTATGGCCAAACCCCTTCAAAATGACTCCACAACTTAAATCTTGGCCCTCAGTCTCCGGCAGCTGGAATGTACGTGGCCAAGGCAGCGGCCAGTGCGACATGAAGGCAGAGGGTGCTAAGAATCTCCGGAGGACCGGACTTGGCTGCCATCTGATGCTGACCCTGGCTACGTATAATGGTCAGTAGCCAGCGCTTTGACCACTGTTCCACCTAGAACGCTGAGGGTCACATTGATGAAGAAATTAATCGGCGTACAAAACTTGCCTGGAGAGCCTTTGGAAAAAACAGCATAATTTTCAAGAGCAATATGCCATTATGTCTTAAAAGAAAAGTGCTTACGTATGGGGCAGAGACGTGGACCTTAACTAAAAGAGACATACAAAGGCTGCAGACAACTCAAAGAAGCATGGAGGGCTGCATACTTGGTGTAACCAGGAGAGGTAAGAAGAGGAACTCGTGGATCCGAAAAATGACAATAGTGGAAGACATCATGATCAGAGTTAAATCCCTGAAATGACAATGGTATTGGTAACTGTGGGTACCATAGTGGTACCCAGTTGATTGCTATAACGAAATACAGACATAGGAGATTCATTAAAAGCTGCAGTACAGAAAACAACAGTGCGGAAAGTAAGTATATCCACGCTGCAGCGCAACGTTACACAGAAAGGAAATGAATATGCACACGACCAATGAAAGACCTAACGGCATGTCAAACACTATAACACGTGTGCACAAATGCATGAAATTTACTATGCTATCATAAATCAACCGAACGAAAAAGAATTGTGGTTAGAGAGCAAAACAACATGGAGTACCTCAGCAACTATATAAAAATAACAAAGGTAAAAAACGCACCACTATAAAAATCCGCGATAGAGGAAAGCACTAACACAGCAAACACTCACAATTATAGGTAATTTAAAAACAGGCACAAATTCAGGAAACAACAGATAAGATAATGATGAGATAATGAGGAGATCACACAAGTAACGAGACCGATTGGTTGTGAAAACACAGCAAAAACACGGAATTATCGCAAATTTAAAACACATTACTTGTGAAACACAGCCAAACACACAAATAAAGCAAATTTACAATACATGACTTGTGAATCACAGTAAAAACACACATGGGAACCATCAGAATCAAAATGCACTAAGTCTGCAAAACCAGGGAATCTTGCGAACGTGTTCGAAAATCCTCTAGCATTGAGAGAACTGAAAGTAATCGGTGTAAGGAAGAGAGCTAAAGGTCATCGGTAAAAGGATAGAAGGTATCACATATATGCTTCTCAAAGAGCTCTTTCAAGGAGGCGAGACGGCGCGTGGAACGTCTCAAAAAAGGCTGATACCGAGGATCGGTGGCACACAGAGATTTAAAAAGTGACACATATGCTTCGAATTGCGTTACCGCTGCATACAGGTCCAGATCAGGTGAGTGAAGGAATTCTTCAGAACCAACAATCGTACGTGCAGGTTGAAAAAGACGTAAAAGTTGCTGTCTGGACAGTGGGCCAAGAACTGGAGGAAACGTATCAACTGCCTGTAGAACCTCAGCATCAGAGAGAGAATTGACAGGACCTGAGCGGAGAAGCACACTGTTTGAAGAAACATCAGGTGGAGAAACACCGGAACCGGAAACCTCGGGAGAACTAGACGAATCCTCAGAATGTGGCACAGAAAGTTGTTATAACTTTTTCTGTTTTACAGCGCCTGTGGAAGCTCCAATCCGCTTCGAAGAAGTAGCTGAGGCGGATGTATCCATTAGTGGATCAGGCAAACCTCCCAAGTCAGGAGACGAGGAAACGAACGTCGCCGAAGAAGCAGTACGTAGCTGAGCTGCCTTAGTGGAGACTGGTACAACAGCCGAGGCTTCAGGAAGATGTTGCAACAAGGGTATGGTAGACAAGGTTGTAAATGGATATCCGATATCCGAGAGGCTAGGAGAAGAGCCAGACGGCCGATCCGCCAAACCACCACTCAACACACCCGGATCGGAACACTCCGCTGTAGGCACATCTGTAGTCGAAGACAACTCTGTCAATCTTGAAGGTGGATGCACATTCGTACGGGTCGGGAGAGGAGGAAAGGCAGCATTGTCCGTGACGGAAATGTTCGCCTGACGGAGAAACGGAGAATTCGCGTCAGGCAAACTACCGGTAGTGGGGGTAGTAGAAAGACTAATGTGGTCAGCAGTGGGATGCGAAATTGATGAACGTCCACGTCGAACGCGGTCACAGGAGGCAGTGGTGTGATTTTGTGTTAAACAGTGTGTACAATAGTGAGCATTAAAAATCTTGAAACTGTACGTTCGTGCGCCAATTTCAACAGTAGCTGCTGTAGGGCAATCCGCCAAGGCTTTCTCGGTGGGAAAGACGACCAATAACTGACGGCGAGGTCCTGTAGCATGTGCAAATCGAGTTCCGCGGGGAGCGTCAGAAAGGCGACGGACCTTGCCAACAATTTTACCAACATGACTGACAAGGAGAGGAAGTGCAGTATCCGGCACTTGCTGTGGAAGAGGATAGAACGTGATGTTCACCGGTTTCTTGGAAAGAGGCGACGGGATGAGATGGTTTGTCCCAATCGAAAGTCCGTTAGCTAGAAAAAGTCAGCATCCTCCTTGTGATTGAACTGTACCGACATACCCCCGTGGAGTACGGGAAATTCCTGCAATGGACGCAGACGACACATGTACAGAGAGGGCTTCCATGTAGCGTGGCAATGGAGTATTTGGTAAAGCATGAAAGAGCACACCTCTATCCAGGAGGTTATGGAACTCACGGCCAATCTGCGAATTGTCATCAATCGTTACCTTCACCTTGTGGTTGGATACCTGAATAATAGGTGTTGCTTGCAAAAGACCATCTGGTTGAGAGGAATCGGACGTAGTAGCAGCGCCTCGTTGCACTTTAGAGGCAAATGACATCCTCGGAAGAGAAGTCTGTTCGGATCCGGCAGGCACAGAAGGCTGTGAGGGAAGAGAAGCACAGGCCGAAACCAAGGCAGTAGAATCAGTAGTTCCCTGGGAGGGCACCGAGAGAGATGCAGGAGCTGAAGAAGAAAGCGCAGCCAAGTCCAGTGAAGGCACCGGTGCAGGAGTACTAGAAAGCTGGGATGGCAACTGAGCAGACACATCTGAGGACGAGAGTATGTTAACTTCCATGGACGTGGGAAGTGTGACGTGACATGCATCCGCCACGCCCATATATGATAACGAAATACCGGAAGCCGCCATGTTGGCAGCTTCCAAACGTAAACAAACGAGCAAACGATAAGAAAACGGATGAATATGAACTAATATGAGGGTGAGAACGCTAGAAAAGTAGCTCAAAACGTACACAGTACCTTTAGCCAGCCGGGCCACGCAACAGGTGAGTGAGGGACAAGGTATTCCACACTAAAACGCATAAAATATTGGAGCCACCAACACCACGTCCATCACGAACGAGCAATGGGCTGGACATACTGCCAGAAGGACAGATCATCGATGGACAGCCGAAATTTTAGATTGGATTCCAAGGGACAGGAAAAGACCCAGAAGAAGACGACATGGGAGATGGGTGGATGAAATTCGAAAGTATGCAGGGGTGACATGGAGGAGACTGGCACAAGACAGACCGTTGTGGAGGAAACTTGGGGAGACCTTCGTCCAGCAGTGGATTGATAATGGTTGACAATGATGATGACGATGATGATAGCATACATTTTGCTACGTTTGTAACTTTCCCTCCCCTCGCCCTAATATTTCTTTCAGGAAGAAATGCAAATTCCTGTTGTTGTTTTTTCTTACCAAAAATTTAAATTATTGAAAAACTTTATAATATTAACAACGTTAAAGAAGAAGCAAATTCATGGTTCAAATTGTAGAAAGAGGCCCCACCAAAAAAAATATATTCGAGGCCGTTTTGAGAAAATCAATTAGCTTTCAATTACCGAAATTTTTAATTTCAATGCTGTTAAGTAGGTTTTATAGGCAATTTCATAATTTAAATTTTTCGGAACATAGAGTTATTTTTTGTAAAAAAAAATTATTGCACTTTTTTGCGTGCAATACGAACGTGAACGTTGTAACTAAAATGATTGTCCTACTTGCAAATGAATTTGCACGTTGTACTTAAAATGATTGTCTTACTTGCAAATGAATGTGCACGTTATAATTAAAATGATTACCATCATGGCAAATGGTGAAAAAATGTCATCTGTGAAATCCATTTTAAAGATTTTGACCGTAAAACGTACCTCCAAGTAGGACAGAGCACCGCAGCAGCATGACTAACACAACACGTCGGCAACCACGGAAGGGTTGACTCCGCTGAAAGGAGTGTCTCGTTCCTGCGGCTATTTTGCTTGCGGAACTATACACAAGAAACGGGAACGTTCTTGCGAGCAAAGCAGTCCAATTTCTAGTGCTACACTAGAGAAAGCAGTTCTTCATGTCTGTCGGAATTTTTTCAAAATACATGGTGACAATTGCTTTAATGTTACGCATATCATTCCTTGGTGTGAAATAGAAAGTATGCAGATGCCTTCCTTTCTTCTGCAACACCGTTAAAGTTGAGGCTGCGTTCTGTTCAATGGAGCTTACGTGGCATCGGAAAATCAAAGTTTTGCCCCTCCTTTGCACAGCGTTGTTAGCAATTCATTCAAATTGAATTTATGAGTTTATACATTGCGCATCAAAGAATCGTACGCGGAAGAAAAATAAATTATCAGATTGTGATGTAAAAAAAGGAACATACGTGATCTTTTTTCTGTAGCACAGCACTACAAATTGGAAAGGTTTTGTGCCAAGACCGCTCGCCGTTCTTCGTGTACTTCTCTGCCACCGTAATGGCCGCCGGAACGAGACCATCGTTTCAGCGACGCAAAGCTTCATGTTGTCGCCGCAGCGTTCTGTTAGGCATGCCGAACCTTCTGTTCACAGCGTCGCACTTGCCCGTAAATATTACGGTAAAATATCTTTAAAATGCACCCTAATAATGCAATCTTTTAACCATTTCCCATTAAATTGCATAGTTCAACGTCTGTACGTCTCACTTTTTCCAAATCCTTCAACTTTTCTCACGAAAAAAATTTAGGACGCTAAACTACGCATTTGCAGGATTTTACCTTGAACATGATATTATCAACTTTTGTCATTTTCCTGATCCATGTGCTTCGCTGCCGCTCTTTCAATACGCGCGCGCGCACGTGTGTGTGTGTGTGTGTGTGTCTGTGTGTGTGTGGGATGTCTAATGGGAACAACAATCCATGAATGCACTATTAGTTTTTGAAGCAAACTATATTTAGGAAAAAAAGCAAACACGATGATGTTAAAAGTCCATATTGCACGTAATTAACGTTTGGTCATGTGTACATAACCTCTGCACCATATCCGCTAATGGCTGCCCCTGTGACGCAGTAGTTTAAACGATATCTTCTAACCATTCTTTCGAGTTCGAATTCCGGTGAACCATGGATGTTGTGTTTGTCTATGTTCGTTTCGGCGTTTAAAGACCACCATGAGCAACCCGATCGGCTACAAGCAGTCGCCCATTCCTAATTTAGAGCTACTGGTTCAGGGTAGGGAGAGATCTAGTTCCCCAAGTCAAACAAAACATCCATACATTACCTAGATTCGAACCCGGAGTCATCTTGGATGAATGATCAGTAGCCAGCGCTTAGACCACTGTTCCACCTAGAACGCTGTGTTTGTCTTACGGCACTGGCTCTCTGTCTCTTCACTAGAATCAGTTTCTCTAAATTAGAGACTGTCGACTGCTTATGAGTTGCTCACGGTTGTCGTTAAACTGCCCTTCCCCGCCCTAAAAAACGCGTTTTGCAAAATAACATAAGGCCCATACACATGCGCAGCAGCACATGAATTTGCATGGCTGTTATACGGTTTGCACACTGAAATATGATTACGCTACACCGGTACACTTCTGAATATTTTGCCGCTCCAGTTCGAACTGTAAAGGCTTAGCGATATGGTGCATGAGCAAGACTTAAATGACACGGAATGCTCTTTCCAGTAGTTTTCATATGTTCTTACGTTTTGTACCCACTATGAAAATGCGCTTGAAATGGCATGCGTTAGGTTGAGTGTTGAGACGGCATGATGTCGCGTAATACGGAGAGAAGAGGGAAAGACGAATCGGTATTTTTTTAAGACCGTTACCATACGTAAGGAACTGTGTTTTCTGCTCAGAGATGGCACACGTATTACTTGAAAGGCAATCGGTAGAAACTTAATGCATAGTGCAGGAAGTTAGTAGATTTCAAACATTAAAATATACTTAAATCTTTCCTAATGTATATGTTCTTTTTAGTTTTAAGTAGGGATGAGACATACGAATCCTCCAATCCCGCGAATGTTGAAAAAGATTCGAGATTCAAATACCCGAATCTTCGCTCTTTTCTCTTCATTCGAATCTTTAACCTATAAAACTTAGCGTTTTGGTGCTTGTTCTAGAGCGATATTTGTTCGAATTTTTGTAAGCATGACGAGTTCTGACATTAGAAAACAATCGAAGAAGATCTTCTGCAGTGTGTACAGAGCTATTCGAAATAGCTCGTTACTTCCAAACAGGAAGCAACAAACAGTGAATTTGTTCAGCCAAACACAGATAGCAACAACCGAGGCGATTGGCGTCTTCCATCGGACAGTGCCTCAGCCACCATATCTCAAGTATAGCGGGAAAACGACGTTAGCCATATTTTATCTCTTTCCCGGCAGCCGTTACTGTGGTAATAAGCGTGAAAACGAAGCGGGTTGACCTTGAGCCGCGTCACGCATATCAATCAAGTTACTCTCTCTACAGATCAGCGTTTCTAGTTCTACTCAACTCTCCGCAGCGTGACACTTGCACACGCTATCAATATACGCTCGGCGTTATCCGGTGTGTATCTCTTTGTCTCAATAATAGCTGTTCTCACGCTTTATTGTTTTATTCCCACGCAGTCTATATCGCTAAACACAGCATTTACGCTTACATAAAAGGGATTTATCTTGTACCTGTAAATAAAAAATGTGAATTGTTATTTAAATATTTTTTTGTCAAATTATGTTCAGGAAACGAAAATGAACCACAAGACCCAAGAGTTATGTACTTCATTTAGTAAATGCAAATTATCAATTTTATTTGTATCTTCCTAATAAGTATGGGTTTATTTTTTGAAAAGTGTATTCTTTCTTTTTTATCAATAAACACAGATTTCAAATTTTTGCTTTAATTAAAAACTTTAAAATTTAAGTACAAGTTTTTATTTCCATGTTTTTCTTATAATTATTCTTATATGAGAGATTCTAGATCCTTTTAGGATTCCGATTCAAGAAAATTTAGGATTCTTCGCATCTCTAGTTTTAACCAATCAGTATATATATGGGATGTAAGGTCAGGTGATGCGTAACATCATAGCCTCTCCTTGACAAATGTCAACCCCGCCTTCTCGTGGTGCATCCTATTCCCACTAAAGGGGCTCTGACGACCGCCAATAGCGGTATAACTATACCATCGGGATTAGAGGAAATTCTATCCCACACTCACCAACCCGCTTGGCCAGCGCGGTGAGTTATGGCCAAACCCCTCCAAAATGATTCCACAACTTAAATTTTGGCCCTCAGTCTCCGGCAGCTGGAATGTACCTGGCCAAGGCAGCGGCCAGTGCGACATGAAGGCAGAGGGTGTTAAGAATCCCCGGAGGACCGGACTTGGCTGCCATCTGATGCTGACCCTGGCTACCTATAATGGACGCTCCCTATCTTCTGATTCAAGGCTTCTTGAATTGGAAGAGGAACTACAAAGGATCAAGAGCGACATCGTGGGTCAAAGTGAGGTAAGGAGAAAAGGAGAATATCTCATCGAACTAAAAAGTGGACATCTCTTCTACTATCGTGGGACAGATACTGGCAGAACTAGTGGTGTTGGCTTTATAATAAACAAGAAACTGAAGGATAAAGTTGTAGAAGTTCAAAGTTCCTCTGACAGAGCTACACGACTTGTTATCCAACTCTCGAAAAGATACCTGGCTCAGATTATTCAAACTTATGCACCCACCGCAAGTCATCCTGAAGAAGAAAGTGAAGAATTTATGAGGAAATTTGTCATCTAAATAATAAAGGTAAGCAGCACTTGAAAATAATTATGGGAGATTTCAATGCAAAAATAGGGCAACGGCAACAGAATGAAACTTCAGTAGGTAAATTCGGTCACGGCAACAGAAACCAGCTTAGAAATACTCTCGTTGTGTTTGCAGAGGCAGAAGGGTTTTTCATCTTGAACTCCTTCTTCAAGAAAAAGCCACACAATAAATGGATATGGAGACATCCAAATGGGACGACAAGTGAAATTGATTTTATTATGTGTAACAAAATATTCGTCATAGAAGACTACAGTGTGCTAAACAAGTTCAACACAGGTAGTGACCATAGATTGGTGAGATGTAAGATGCACCTCAACACTAAACTTGAACGTGGCAAGCTCATAAGACAAACAAAATCTTTTGATATAACCAACCTTAAAAACACCATAATACCTTCAAGTTGGAACTGAAGAACAGGTTCTCTGCTTTAGAAGGCCTAACATCGGAAGAAGTGGACATCTCTGAAGTTAACAGAAAAGTAACCAAAGCTCTTATAGGAACAGAAACAAAATTCGTTGGGTCTAAGAACAAGTTGCATGTAAACAAATTATCAGGAAAAACGAAAATGTTGATGCAAAAAGAAGAGAGTTGAGGACAACTAAAGAAGATGTGACTTCCAAAGTGGAATATATAGAGCTATGCAAGACAGTAGGAAAAAGTATCACTGAAGACGTAAGACAATTCACCTGTGAACTAGAGAGGAAAGCAATTGAAAACAACCAAAGCCTAAAGATAGCAAAAGGACATCACAGTAAGGGAAGAAAACAGATTATGGCCATGAGAAAAGAAGATGGTTCTGTAACAAGAAATAGAGGTGAAATTTTGACAAGAGTGAAAGATTTCTACTCGAAATTATATGAAAGGAATGATACATGCACTCCAGACATCATGAAAGAAACCAATACCAGAGTTCCTCCAGTCCTTCCAGCAGAAGTTGCACATGCAATCAAGAACATGAAGCGGGGAAAAGCTCCAGGAGAAGATGGAATTACTGTAGACATCATACAAGAAGCAAGTGGAGAAATCGAAACAGTACTCGCCAAAATTTTCCTTGATGACTTAATGAAGGAAAGATTCCTGAGGATTGAAACACCGCTACAATGATCCTGCTACATAAGAAAGGTGACATTGAGGATCTCAGGAACTACAGACCTATCAGCCTCCTATCAGTGGTTTATGAAATCTTCACTAAACTTCTGTCACACCGCTTGAAGGTAACACTGGACATGGCTCAACCGAGAGAACAAGCTGGATTCAGGAGTGGCTACAGCACAATAGATCATATCCACGTACTGAGAAAACTAATTGAAAGAGCAAGGGAATATGAACGTCCATTGTGCATGGCTTTTATCGATTATGAAAAATCCTTTGATTCGGTGAAACCATCAGCAGTTACAATGGCTCTGAAAAACCTGCGGTATTGAAGATGCATACATTAATATTATTAATAACATCTATGAAAATGCAAGTGCAAAGATTCGGCTGTTTGAAAATACAACTCACGTAAAAAATGGAAAGGAGTGAGACAAGGTGACACCATATCTCCGAAGCTCTTTAATGCCTCATTGGTGGGTGTTTTTCAGTCGCTGAGCTGGGAAAACAAGGGGATAAAGTTTAATGGAGATTATCTAACCCACCTTCGTTTTGCTGATGACGTAGTCATTTTTGCAACTACCCCATCAGAGCTGCAGAGTATGATCCTGGAACTTGCTGACAAGAGTAAAGAAGTGTGATTAAAAATGAATTTTCAGAAGACAAAAGTGATGTTCAATGCTTTTACAAGAAATGAAGATTTATCGATTGATGGAGAAAAGCTGGAGATAACAGACACGTACGTTTATCTTGGACAGCAGATATCAACTGAGGGTCACATTGATGAAGAAATTAATCGGCGTACAAAACTTGCCTGGAGAGCTTTTGGAAGAAACAGCATAATTTTCAAGAGCAATATGCCATTATGTCTTAAAAGAAAAGTGTTTGATCAATGCATCCTTCCAGTGCTTACGTATGGTGCAGAGACGTGGACCTTAACTAAAAGAGACATACAAAGGCTGCAGACAACTCAAAGAAGCATGGAGAGGTGCATACTTGGTGTAACCAGGAGAGATAAGAAGAGGAACACGTGGATCCGAAAAATGACAAGAGTGGAAGACATCATGATCAGAGTTAAATCCCTGAAATGGCAATGGGCTGGACATACTGCCAGAAGGACAGACCATCGACGGACAGCCGAAATTTTAGATTGGATTCCAAGGGACAGGAAAAGACCCAGAAGAAGACCACATGGGAGATGGGTGGATGAAATTTGAAAGTATGCAGCGGTGACATGGAGGAGACTGGCACAAGACAGACCGTTGTGGAGGAAACTTGGGGAGACCTTCGTCCAGCAGTGGATTGATAATGGTTGACAATGATGATGATGATGATGATACGAAATGAATTTTTCAGAAAGGAATCATTTACTCTGTTAAGTTTTAATAGCTCTTAGTATATAGTTCAAAAAATAAAATAAAAGACCAGAACTTCATAGGCTAATTCATACTTACCTGACAGTGTGAATTCCCTGATCAGCAATAGTGATTTCCCAGATAGAGGCTTTTCATTGCACTTCGATGGGCTGACGTCTGCCACATCCGCTAACTGCGGTTGCTTGGGGTGAATAATTTTTGGTATTGGGGATTGCGATACGCGCAACCCCTGAAATTGGAAAGAGGAGTGTTAAAGGAAGGAATGAAACTTGGTTAGATGTTTGGGACCAAGGTTTCTGCAAGTAATCAATTGCAGCCGCTCCTTTCGGGACCTGAGAAATAGAGACTTCTGAGATTACTCCTAACGTGTTTCTTTTCATACCGCCAGGCGGTGGGATGGATTGATTTGAGGGAATATCATTTCTGAGGACTGTTATAAGATGTGGCGGGAGAGGAACAATGTTCTGCATTCCAGGACCACTAAATCGGGCTTCTCTCCTAATACTCTCATCGTACAGGCGGAGTGGGAGCTCCAGCACCAAGGACGACGACATCTTTCACAGGGGTAACTTACCACCTTCGTTTCGGCCTTTGGAACACAAGCGGGGTTTAAGCATTTTCGCTATTTGTGTTTGTTGTTAATGTCGATGGAGGGTGAGGAGGTTATACTGCGATCTCTCCCCATCGGTAGTGTATTCTATCTTGTCTCCGGTCTTGTTGGGATGCGCGGGCCGCTGGCTAAGGTAGCAGGGGTTTGTGTGAGTCGGAGTGGCGTGAGTGTTGTGGTTCATCCTCTGCTCTTTTGTTTCATAGTGTGAAGTGAATGCATGGTGACTGCAGGGAGGGTGCTGTTTGTTTGCTGCTTGTGGATGAGTGCACTGTGAGGCGCCCACCATGGCGCGTGTGAGTACCAGTTGTGATTTCGAAAGACCTCAGAGCGATATTTTTGATTATCCGCACGGAGGCATTCTACGCATGCGCGGTTATGCGCACATGTCGAACGCTGAGGATCCTTTGTTTGTCCATTGCAATTCTATGGACCACTGCAGTCGTACCCTACATTAACCTTCCAGGGAAAACACGCACGACGGCAGAGGTATATTTTCCATTATCCCCACAAAGACATTCCATTCCTGTGCAGTTTTGCACACTTCTCGAGCACTGAGGGTCATTTGTTTGTGCATTGCAAACTACGTCATACAATTCTGGAAACCTCTGCAGTAGTCTCCTTCTGTAAATTGCAAGGGAAAGCACTCACTTAAGATACCAGCTCGCGTTAACGAAAGGGAAGACACACTGACGGTGCGACATGGAGTTATGTAAGTGTGTGTGTGTGTGGGGGGGGGTCAAAGTAGCCTTGGAACAGATAAAGGTTTTGGCTTTTAAATTTGGTGTCGAGATGCACCCCTAGGTTAGGGCTGCAACTGCCCGAAAAACAGGAGCAGGTAAAGTGGTTATCTGATTTAAAAAATACCATTGTCATTCTTATGTGGAACGTATACTTTTAACGAGAACTGTGTGATTGACATATGTAGTAGGCTCATTATCTAGACTCATAGCAAATGTAGGATAAATATCTGAAATTCAATAATACACACGTGTACTTGCAATCGTTATCCACATATCATCTTGAAATAAGAGCAGACTTATTTTTAATAAAAAAAATATTGTAAAAAACGTCACGTGTCCTTTGTTTCCATAAAATCCAATACAGTTTTTTGACTGAAATACCTCTCAAACATATTTAACAGTAAACATGTTGAATTCGAACTTGTCAGGGGTACAATTGCACTAAACTTCCAGGGTCGGCCCGGAGCTAGTTTTCGGAAACAATAATAGATGCCGCCACTGAACCACTTCAGCTGTCCACCGTTTTTCTCGCACTTATGCGTGCAATATGTTATAGCTAGTTACGTAAGTTATTTCTCATCTGTGCTCCTGTGATCTCGTAAACTATTTCTGCCTGTTGTTTCAGCTTTTTGTCTTAATATGTGGAATTGGAATAGGTTTTTTAATGAAGTTGCGAATTATGAGGAAACATTTATTTCCTCGTGTGAACGAAATAGCTCATCATTTCTGTCTCAGTTTTGCACATAACAATCTGACAATTTCTTGGTTTTTCTTCGCGTATGATTTCTTGATACGCGATGTACGAACGTACTTCTTTTCCGAGGTTTTTATTTTTCAATCCAATTTGAATGAACTGCGAACCACGCCTCATCGTCAATAAAAGGAGCAAAACTTTCATTTTCTGATGCCATGTAACTTTCGTCGGAGAGGACACTACATCTACTTTAACACTTTTCTGGAAAAAAGAAAGGCATCTGCATACTTTCTATTTCATATCAGAGTATATTGTGTGCAAGAATGAAGCAATTGTCACTATGCGTTTTAAAAAGTTCAACAGAAATGAGGAACTATTTTCTGTCAGGTACAACTACAAATTGGAACGCTTTCCTGACAAGAACATTCCCTGTTCCTCTTGTACCCTTCCGCCAGCAAAATGTCCGCTGGAACGAGACCTTCGTTTCACCGGTGCCAAGCTTGACGTGGTCACCGCGGCTTTGTGTTAGGCCTACCGCAGCGGAGTTGACGTCGTCGCAATTGGTGGTCACTTTTACGATAAAATCTTTAGCGTGCATTTTGCAGATGAAATTTTTTCACCATTTACCATGAAATTACATATACTAAAATCTGTATTTCTCACTTTTTTTAAATTCTTCAACATTTACGGCGAAATAAATTATGAAACTGAACTATATATTTTCCCAATTTACTTTGCAAAATACCATTTTAGGGACCAGCCAATTTTCTATACTTTTTAAGGAACTTCCCTAACGTTCCCTTTAAGGCACGTCGTAACGAACGAGCTGTGCTCAATGAACAATTGACAGGCCAAAAAAACTAGCTTCGATGTCCACAATTTAAGATACCAAAAGAACCGATCGAAACAAGTGACGAATTCCTGTTACAAAACACTCCGGCTGCAATCGCACAGCAAACTCAGCGAAGTTAATAAATACGGCGCGAAATGCATCTGATAACAGATGCTACCGACAGAGGGCAGCATCTTTCAGCAGACACTGGAATAGGCCTAATACGGACGGAGACTTAAAGAACTATTCTGCACATAAAAGGTTTAGAAGCTTGAAATGGCTAGCTTTCCTATTATCTGTGCGTAAAATAAATCCATAGATTTCGTGTGAATTTTTGTTTTAATGGGAACGCTATTAAGTAGAAAGTTTGTAAAGAGAAATAAGATTTCTTTTTATAAACATGAAGGTTAATGTGTAGACTATGGTGCAAAATGTAAGTGGGATGCGGGAATGCAGTAAACGGCGACGATGACGCTTGATTGCCGGGGTGAGTCGTGTCCTTCGGTACCGGCACGAGGGCTTGGAGTCGATGCGAAATGACGCAGCAAGAGATTAATGTTTTCGTGCAGCCACTACTTCGCCTGATCCAGACGCCATTGCTCCTCGCTGTTGTCGCTGACTGAAACACCAACACTCCGCTACGAAAACTAGTCCCTAGAGTTAAGAGCAAGAAGCAACACAAAGACGGTTCACGCCCAAACGTCGAAATAAAGAAACACCGGACGAAGAAAGAAAGAATAAATAAACAAATTTTGCCACCAATTTGACGCACCTGTTTGGGTCTGGAGCCTGGTGACCTACCCTTTAAGACAGCATTGCTGAAGACACAAAATTTTCGGAACATCGATGTTTCCACCAAAATTATACAAACATCCAACTTTTTCACTGATTTACAAATTCTTACGATAAACCACAGAAGAATCGGAAATATTATAAAGTAAAAGACGGAGGCCCTCCCCTTGCTTGTGAAATCAAAGCGAGCATGTACTTCAAACAAAGACATTCGCTCTTTCCACAAGCATGTACTGCTGCGTATGCGTCACGGCTAAGCATTCTTCCCCGCTCACCGCAGTTAACTAAGTTTGCGGTCGCGCTACGGTTTTGGCCTGGATAAGCCTAATCTGTTTTACGGGGATGCACTTCTCTGGCAGTACCCCTCTCCCCTGACCGGAAAAACGTAGAACTTTGATGAAATAATCTTTTCTGGGGTTTCCTTCCGTATCCAGACCCCAAGTAGTTCCAAACGAACGATTGGTGACAGCACGTCAGTGCTCACTCCTCTGATTTCGTGCTTTCTTTTCTTCTTCTAATCTGGTGCAATACGTATTATCTGTGGTGCAGTTGATGTATCTTGTACAGTGGTGTAGCAAGGCCTTAGCGCGCCTCGGCGCCGGTAAGGCACTATTTTCTAGACTCAGCGCCGCTAAGGTCATTTTTGTGGTTACATGGTAACAGAATCTGGGCAAAGGAACTTTTCAAAATTATCATACACTGACGGAAAATAAAAATCCCAACACCAAGAAGGGGTTGTATTAGATAAACGACAGTTGGTAGGCGATGAGAGCACATCTGTAAGATGACGTCTATGCAAATTTCGCACTCGGCGCATACGTGTGGCCCTAGTAGCGCCCCTCAGAACATGCAAAGCAGGTTTGCTGTAAATACGCGCTGTAACGTTCTTGTTGTCGTTGAGATTCGACGTAGGGTGTTGATGTTAGTCAAGAATTCCTTTAAGAAGACGAAGAAGCCATTATCAACTGCTCACGGAGTTTGAACGAGGTCGTGTAATGGGGCTACGATAAGGTGGATTTTCTCTCCGCAATATTGCAGAACGACTTGGCAGGAACGTAGCCACTGTGCATGATTGTTGGCAGCGGTGGTCAAGGAAAGGTACTGCCTCAAAAAGACCGGGTTCCAGCAGGCCACGAGGCACTACTGAGAGGGAAGACCGCCGTGTACGGCGTATGGACGTGGCGCATCGTACCGCGTCTGCGACAGCGATTCCAGCTGCAGTTGCCACCACAGTGACACAACGAACTGTTACAAATCGGTTACCTAAAGGACAGCTCTGATCTAGACGCCCTGTAGCGTGCATTCCGCTTATTCCAAACCACTGCCGTTTGCGATGTCAGTGGTGTCAAGCTAGAGCTCATTGGAGGACGGAGTGGAGATCTGCTGTGTTTTCTGATGAAACTTGGTTCTGCCTGGGTGCCAGTGATGGCCGCGTGTTGGTTAGAAGGAGGCCAGGTGAGCGCCTGCAACCAACCTGTCTGCGGCCGCGACACACTGGACCTACACCTGGAGTTATGGTCTGGGGAGCAATTTCCTATGACAGCAGGAGCACTCTCGTGGTTATCCCACGCACCCTGACGGCACAGTTGTACGTCTGTCGGTTATTCAAACTGTTGTGCTGCCATTCATGAACAGCATTCCAGGGGGAGTTTTCCAACAGGATAACCCTCGCCCGCATACCGCTGTTGTAACCCAACATGCTCTACAGGGTATCGACATGCTGCCGTGGCCTGCTAGATCACCAGATCTTTCTCCAATCGAGCACGTATGGGACATCATTGGACGACAACTCCAGCGTCACCCCCAAGCAGCATTAACCGTCCCTGTATTGACCGACCAAGTGCAGCAGGTATGGAACTCCATCTCACAAACTGACATCCAGCACCTGTACGACACAATGCATGAACGTTTGAATGCTTGCATTCAAGATTCTGGCGGTTACACCGTTTATTAATGTACCAGCATTTCGTATTTAAAATGGCTCTTCTCGCGCTTACATTAAGCTGCGATCTTGAAACCTTAATCGATTAAATATGTTACCTATACAAATGCATTGCCGCCATTTCATTCCTCTACAACTATTTTTTCGTGGTGTTGGGATTTTTTTTCCCGTCAGTGTATATGTAAAAATAGGAAAAACTGTGTTATGTATTTCAAACATACTCGTATCTTTACCCAATGTCATGTACAGAAATGTCCGCCCCTGTGGTACAATTGTTTGAGGCGCAGGATTCTAGCCACTATTCCGAGCTAAGACTGAGTCCAAACCTTAAATGAGTTACAGAGGGAGTACATGGGCAAAGATGCTATCCCGGTCTCTTTCCTGGTACAAGTGACCCGTAATTAGGGACCAGAGACTGCTTATAGCCATACGAGTTGATCATGGTACTTTCAAAAACCCAGAAACAAACAAACAAAAAATCCTGGGTAGATTGATCTACATAGTTGGACAACACAGTAGGGTGTCTCACAAATCATAGGATTCTGCCACAAAGAGAATGTGAACTTATTTGTCTAGACGGCAGTCAAAATAAATTTGTAGGAGATGGCTATCCGTAGAGCTAAGATTGTATTGCTCAGAGATAAAACGGTAGAGATGGAAAAACAACTCGCCACTACAGGGGTCGGCTCCAATAAAAGTAATCCCGTGAGCTCACTCTCACTTTACGTGAAACCCAAAAGTCTTCCACATGTACCACATAAACTTAATAAAATCGGCGCATTAGTAATATTGAATTGATGTTACTCTGTTAGTTCGCAATGTTTCCAAATTCATATTTAAAGTCGTAAATAAAATAAAAAAATTGAATAAAAATTTATAATCTCAGCATTATCTCTTACTTTACATTCATGTTATTTAAAATTGCTCAGATTTCGCAGTTTCAATATAAATTGATATTGGTGATTAGTAACGAAAATAAAAAAATAATAATAAATAACAAAAACAACAAATATATTTTTGAAAAGTTTGATGGTATTTTTCCTACTCCGTTCAACGCCAAGGCACTTTTTGATTCAGAACGCTTTAGTTCTTCCTTTGTGCTTTTTGTATTCGCTTTTTTTGTAACTTTCGGGATTTAGAAGGAGACGGAATGTTATAGCCAATAGCAGTTTTTGTTGGATTGGGTGGATTGTATTGGACGATGCTATTGAACAAGTATTTATATTGGTAAATAATTTTATACTGTCGGCTCCCTTGCTATATCCTTATATCGCAAGCTATGTCTTCCCCTCCAGGAAGGCGACACAACTCATCTGAAACTTTAACAATCCGTGCTTTAAATTGCAAAAGCCACGATATCGAACCTAAACAAACGATGCGGAAGGATATACGTTTCACTTCGAAATCGCTTGCTCTACTTGGGACTGAATACGGAAGTTTTAACCCTTCTCATTTTCTACTTCCATGTTTATTTGCTGTTGTGCGATCTATCCCAAGTCTACTAGCTTCAAGTGGTAGTTTACACCTGGAGTCGGACACTCTTCAAGTCCACTCCATTAGTTGTAATCAATACTAACTAGCGAAAAAAGGAAAATGTGTTTTCTATTCATGTCGTTACGACAGCACCGCACCATTAATTGTAGAATTAATAGGCCTCGTGTAGGTAGCAAATTAACTACGAATTATTTAATTTTGGAATTTTTGCAGGGTCTTGCTTAGGAGCTTAAAAATATAAAGAAGAAAGAAAGAATAGAAGCAATGAACACGCTACAGTTTGTCATGTGGAAAGCGAATGTTTACAATGCAGTTAATTGGTTGGTTGGCAATTTGTTTAAGTGGTTTTTCGATCATAAAAAGACGCGGATGCTTTGCGAAAACTACACCATTTTTAGAAGTTCCATTATGAAGCCGATCTGTGCTAAAAACGAGTTAGGCATAACTTATGAAACGGTCGGTAAATAACAGTCTTCGCGCCAAGGGCAACGTTGAATAACCGTGGATATAAAAAATTTATAATTGCTTGGCCACGGTCCTTACATTGGTGGTTCTCGATGGGACCACGGTTACAACAATATTTCACTTTGACTTGTAAGTCTTGCTTTCAATACGCTCTTCAGAGAATGACTGTCAAGTTTCCTTTAATCGTCTGTTAAATACGATTTCAAACAAGCATATGTTTCTGTGTTTTTACATACGTTCCCTGAAAAATAGAAAGGTGCGAACAGTAAGCGATAGGTGGTCAACAAAGTTCATAGTTGAATCGCCATAAGTGGAAATAGATTGCAAATTATCTAAATGGTTAAAATGCTAAATACAAACGCTCACAAAGTGTTAGGGGAGAACTATTCCAATAGCAATAACCGATCTATATGTGGCGAGTAGTTCCAAAGTGTAATAATAGATTCCCCTGATAGGCGATAAGGAAACAGATGTTTAAAGCAAAGGAGATATAGTTTAACATCTGTAAGATGGTAACAGACTAGAATATAAAACCTTCCAAGGAAAGAAATTAGGCTTAAACAAAGTAATTAGAATGGCCCCACAGAAGATGGGCGGTTCAAGAACAACAAAGCTTAATTTAAAGACGTAATCAGAAGCCAGGTGCCCCAGCCCACCAAAAAACAATTTCGGGAAACTAGGACTCTTTTAATCTAGTAAAAGCAAACCACAAAGAGGGAAAGAATGGATAAGCCTAGAGAATCAAAGCAATCTGGCCACCAAGTAATCCCAACCCAAAGAAAGGGTGCCAAAAAACACCACAAGCAAGGCGTTGGCGGAATGAAACCAAAGAAAAATATTTGCATATAATGATGTAAGTCGAGGGCACACAGAACAGGGCCACCACAATCAATAAAACCCCCGTAAAACTAACAAGACCAACAACGATAACGGTGCCACGGTTCCCGCCAGGAAGAGGAGAGGAGTTAAATCCAACAGAAGGGATAACAAAAGCCCCCTCCCTCTCCAATTTCCCTAGGGACAAGGCCACCAAAGACCAATCTGAAGAAAGAAGGAAAGAACCAAGGAGTGAGGAGGCCCCGCAAACCCTACGAGATGGATTTCGGATCTCCCGGCGCAAACACGTACGAATAGAAAACCTCCAAACCCATGGACCAGGAGGCGAACCTTCCGTTTAGACCTATAAGATTAGAAAACGACACCCAGAGCCTATATAAGAAAAAACAACCACAGTAGCAAGAACCAGAAACTACCAACAAATGCAAATGGACAAGTACCGTGGACATAATTACCAATGATGTAAATGGCCAGAGGCTGCAAGAATTAAGACACTTAAGTTTAAACATTTGTAGAATAACATACATATATTTATACATGAGATAACAACAACAGCAGGCTTATGGGCCCAAAGTAAGTAAATACAGAGTTGAAACAGACATTGAACCCTGTGGAAACGTCTCCCATAGAACGTCGTGCCCCCATCGACAATGGTTGCTATGGCAAACCATTGATCGGAGGTGATTGAGGAGCAGCTGCTTTGAACCACACTTTCGTTGTTGTCCTCCACCCCTGCCCGACCTTTGTCCTCAACTCCTGTCACAATCTAAGCCAAGTGAGGCATCGGAAAGATGACAATAGCGTAATACAGATAGCTTATTTTGTGAGCAAAACAAAGACAAAATATGCGTGAACGAAATGTACAACAAAAACACGTAGAAACCTAATTGTGGAATTTGCAAAGGAACGTTAAGGACCAGTAAGGAATAAACGAGAATAATGGCATTTATAAAAATGCTATAGGAAACTGAAAGATGCAAACGAAAAAAAAAAAAAGCCTGAAAATTATAGGTATATGTCGTATGCGTCATCTACCACTCTGCTACGAGGTCAAAGCTCCAATGTACAGAATGATGTGCTTCGTGTTGATTCCTAGGAGGCCCATCTGTAAATGAATGGCAGTTTTGTTGTACGTGGACAGTGCGCTACAATCGATTTTATTAATTTCAGCTTGTGTGCTACCAAAATACCCATACCTCTGGATAAGTAAAAGATCGGCTCGAAAGCAACTAAATATTATTAAGCAAGGTCTTGATTATTAAGGTCTGCAGATAAAACACAGAACTTCATGATAGATTATACTATGGAAATTACTTCATGCTACTGAAAAAGACGCTCAACATTAAATTTATATTATATATATTATAAATAATATACTGAATACTATACTTGTTTTACACCAGTACCACGTTAAAGCTTATTTCGATTATAAAAATTATAATGTCATGATAAAGAAGATAAAACATCCAAATTATTACCACTGAAATTTCATATTGCGTTAAGTAAGCATTTCCCCAAATTTAGAAATGCATGTAACAAAAATCTTGTAATTTTGATTGCTTACACTTCTTAAGGTAATGCGAATGGATATAGAGGATTTGGGGAAGGCAATATCTGACCCCAGTCTAAACCAGCCTTTACAAACACAAAGCTAAAACGTTTGGCCCAGGATTCCCAATAGGTAAAACACACAACACTAAATTTCCTGATCCTATTTCACCTGAGCACACGACCTGTCAAAAGGGCAAAAGTTGTAAATCTCGTTTTGCAAATGGAATCTCTGCATAAATATGGTCAGACGTCTAAAGTGAATTTACTGCAGCTCTTTCCCATTTGTAAATTACACCGGATAAATTTAATAGGATTACTTGTGTAGCATACGTCAAATTTGGTGTTGTTAACGCTCTTGGAAACGTAAATACAACGGAAACAATGCAATCATAAACTTCAAAAAGACAACAGCAATAATATAAATACTGCAACAAAAAATTATAACACAAAGCCGTTGTTTCCTGTTGTGAATAAGGTTTTAAGCAAAACAGGTTAGAGCAGAAATAAGACGTTCGAACTGTTATAAGGCGAATGCCCCTCCAAGGCGTTCGCCGATGCGTTTCTTTACGATTGAGATTGTGTCTTTTCAGGGCAAGCATGAGATGTAAACGCTACCTTAATAGCTCCCCCATACAATTACGAGCGGATTTAGTTGTGATTTGGACCACGGGTTATTTCGCCGATGCGTTTCTGTACAATTGAGATGGCGTCTTTTCAGAGAAACTATGAGATGTAAACGCTACCGTAATAGCTCTCCCATACAATTGCGAGCGGATTTGGTTGTGATTTGGACCACGGGTTATTAATTTTGAGATGAGTTATACACTGCTTGCCATGCAAAATGCAACACCAAGGACACGAGATAGCAAAACCAGATTTACTGGACACATAACAACAGATACAAAGATGAAACAATTGAGCTTACAGGCCCGTGCGACTTGCGGAACACGCAGACATCAATAGTTCGTGTGGCTCACATGGCTGGCAATAATAGCCGCTAAACGCCGCGGCATGGAACGAAAGAGGTTTTATATATAGGCTTGTGGTATGTGAGTCCAGGCTGCTTCCACACGCTGCCACAGTTCATCAGGTGTAGCCGCGGGTGGTGCTTGCCAGGCCACTCAGTTGCCGATCAGCGACCAGACGTGTTCGATAGGCGACATATCGGGAGAACAGGCGGGCCACGGCCACAGTGACACATGGTAGGCCGTGAAAAGTTGTTGCACGATGCGTGCCGTATGTGGGCGCGCATTGTTCTAATAAAACGTCGCCGCTGGCAGGTCCTGCAGGTAAGGGAGAACTACAGGTTCCAAAACATCGGAGATGTAGATGTGACTGTTGAGTGTAACGGCGATGCGTACCAGAGGGGTGAGGGTATCATATCCAATTGCGCCCCAAACCATAAGGCCAGGCGACGAACCGGTATGGCGATGCATACTGCAGGCGTCATACATTTTCTCACCGCGGTGTCGCCACACGCGGATCTGACCGTCATGGTGTTGCAGTCAGAAACGGTATTCGCCGGAGAAGACAATGTCGTGCCATTCCGTAGTCCAGGTGTGGCGTTCAACGGCCCACTGCCGCCGCACTCGCCGGTGGTGTAACGTCAATGGTAATCGGAGCAATTGAAGCCGTGCCATAAGTCCCCGCTCCTGCAGACGACTACGAATGGTACGTGCTGACACAGGTTGTTGCGCAACACACCCTAATTTCTGCGGTAACGTTCGTGATGTGGCAGTGTGTGCCGTTAATACCCGCCGCACAACATGCCGTTCCTCTCATTTGGTGGCGTGTCGCGGCTGCGGCAAATACTCACGTCGGTCCGTCCGCCCCTCCTGCACCCACTGAAACCATGCTCGCCTCATTGTGGCTGGATATCGTCCCAGACGGGCGCCGATGTCTCGGTACGATAAACTGCTGTCGCGATAAGCCACTATTTGTCCTGTGTGTAACTCCGAAACGTGCTTTAATGACTGCCGTAGTCTGCTACGGGGCATCAGGAAAATTATCACGCAGAGGTTAGGCAGCTCAACACACTTCCACTACTTACACCCCGCCTTCGGTGCACCCTTCTTATAGTGCTTCTCGGTGGCGTGCTGGGCGCACATGATTTGCATATGCCCTGTAATGCTAATCGTTTCCATGTCCTCTTGCGGGCGACGCATGCTTCGAATTTCAGCCAATCGGATGCTTCCTTCTTAGTGTTGCATTTTGGGTGGCCAGCAGTTTATTAACAATTATTGGAATCATTACAGTAAAACAACAAAAGTCAAATTAAGTTGAACATGAGGAAATGCATTACAAAAATTTGGCTGAGACAATCCACGTCAAACAACTACGTAAAAGTGTTGCAGCAATTGCAATTTAGAACTTGCATATGTCTGTATAGAGGGCTGGTGCCGAAATGCTTGGCGTCATATACAAGCCATCAGCCTTGCTCCTCGAAAGTTTCCATTTATGTGGCTAAACGCATTCTAATTATTGCATAATTTTATGACCCAAAAATTTAATGTAAACTAAATAGGAAGAAACTATATGAAATAATACGTTTATTTACTTGCTGGTCGATTGTAAATTAAAAATAAAGATAAATTTTCATTTTACTTGCTTCACTGTTCGCAAAATTTCCAACAAGTGTCCTAATGCGTCGCGGGAAATTTCTTGTTCGATGGATAACGCAGATAACCCAACAAAATCTATCATAAAAGGATCTTCCTTGAAAATCGACGTAATATGCGACGCCAGCGCCATCACCACGTCCTTGATTCCCAGCAGCAAATATTTCAGTGAGCATGAACATTCACAAACCCTACAAAAAAAACTCTTCGATATCCAAAGATGTTAGCTGATTCGTTGAAAATCTAAAACATTTTCATGCCACATGCACATTCATAGAACCTACAAAGAAACTCTTCGAGATCTTAAGATGTTAGCTGATTGGCTGAAAATATATATTATTTTCATCTTTCCACTGCTATCCAAGTCGGACATAAACGTCAAAGATTATGCGCCAAGCTGCGGGGTGGAATTTGTTTACGCTTTCCAACCGTAGGTTGAAGAAGCGTTTATGCTCCAGCTTTGTCTGTTCGTCCGTCCGTCTGTCTGTCTATCTGTCCACACGATAACGCGCGTAAAAATGATTCTATTTAGATTAACTTTTAGTATGTGGAGGGAACCACCTGAAGACGAACCCTATTGAAAATAGGCGAAATGGGGTCAAAGGTTATGACATAACAGCGTGATTCATTCCATTGCCCTTATGCGTCATAACGTGCGTACAAATGGTTCGATTTCGATGAAATTTTAGCATGTGGTAGGGGACCACCTGGGGACGAACTCTGTTGAAAATGGGGGAAGTGTAGTCAAAGGTCAGGACATAGGAGCGGGATGCATTCCATTGCCCTTATGCGACATAACTTGCGTACATATGGTTCGATTTCGATGAAATTGTAGTATGTCGTAGGGGACCACATGGGGATGACACCTGTTGAAAATGGATGAAGTGGGTTCAAAGGTTAGGACATAGGAGCGGGATGCATTCGATTGCCCTTATGCGTCATAACGTGCGTAAAAATGGTTCGATTTCGATGAACGTTTAGTATGTGGTAGGGTACTACCTGGGGACGAACCTCGTTGAAAATGGCTGAAAAGGGGTCAAAGCATGGAGCTTTTTAAGTGGAGACACCACTAGCTCTGCCACCAAAAGTCACAGCTAATCTGTGGCGTGACGTCGTAAGCAGGCAAAAACCAACTCTCTGGTTCAAAAGATACATGTAAGTGTGCTACATTCGTGTTTTGCTTTAGGTACTATATTCGTGTGCAATCGCATATAAAAAACGGATTATACTGAATTTAATAGGTATGTAAAAGACACGAATCTGCTGTCATTGAAATAAAAATTAGGTATTGCGTAATATTTATATAAACATTTAGCACGATAATCGCGCGTTGCGGCTTCTCTTCAAAAGCTCTTCAACTTAAAAATGGGTGATTTTAAAGTCTTTGAAATCGTACACTTTCAGAATTTGTGTAAACTGTTAATAGTTTCATTTCTTAATTTATTTGTCCGAAACCATACCAGACGTTAAAAAACACAATAAATTGAAATCAAATGTATACACCAGTTGCATATTGAAAATTACAACACATCATTTATTTTACTTCTAGGCTGTGCCACAAGGAGGAAAACATTTAAAATTGCACTTCGTTTTACATGTTTTTGAGCAATACCTAATATACAAAACTTATAAACTTGCATTTTTTTCTGAATAATTTTGATGTCCATCTTCTTTTCTGACTTCTTTTAAGTTGTGTGCAGCCCATTTAAATATATATTACTTAATATTCACTACAATCTTAACCGAATTGTTCATGTTACCTAACATGCTAGTCATTTCTGCAACTTACTCTTTCAAGTTTTAGTTACAGCCATGCATCAGTTTATTTTTAAACCACTAGATGACACAGGTTGCATGACATCGGTGTTGGCATTTAATCCCAAAACTGCATATTTTTGCTGTACTTGGGTCTATATGTAAATAAAGTCACTCTTGTCCACATTGGTATCAAATTTTCTAGGGTACCCATAATTACTGCCATTGCTTTAGTGAAGTAAATAGCTGAGACATTTATTCAGTAACTAGGATGGGGAGACGAGAACACACCACTAAACCTCTGCATAATTTATGAGCATCTTATATAGTGAGTTGTCTCGCCAACCCGTTCTCCAGCTGGTAATGAAACTGTGAGGTGGGTGGGGAAGAACCTTTTTCCCATTTCTGATAGCACAAAAACAATAAATTTACAAGTGGGGAAGTACGAGAGGTTTATTAATGTCACAACATTAAAAAAGTTTTTAAATCACGTCACGACATTAAAAAAAATAATTATAAGAGAATATGCAACTATTAGATTGCACCATGTAGCTAAACAAGCTAAACAGAAATTCATATGAATGAATGTACGTTCGAACCTAACAAAACATGTATTGCACAAAAATCAGTAGATGTTGCCATGATGGACATGGTGATTTGCATGAGATTTTTTGTTTTGTAAATGCTTCCTCCCCTATACGAGTATGTATATCATCATCAACCATTAGCAATCCACTGCTGGATGAAGCTCTCCCCAAGTTTCTACCACACTTTCAGTCGTAAGCTAGTCTCCTCCATGTTACTTAAGTAAGCTTTTAAATTTCATCCACCCAACTCCCACAAGTCTTCTTCTTGGTCCTTTTCTGTCCCTTGGTATCCAGTCTAATATTTCAGTTGTCCAATGGTGGTCAGTTCTAGAAATGTGCCCCATCCATTGTCACTTTATAGACTTTACTTTGATCTTCATGTTTTGGATTCATGAGTTCCTGGTTATGCCAAGCATGCAGCTCTCCATGTTTCTTTGAATTGTTCACAGCATCCTTATGTCCTTTTTAGTTTTCATGTCACTGGTCCACAAGTAAGAACTGGAAGGATGCATTTATTAAACATTCTTTTAAGACATAATGGAAAATTGCTGTATACTGTACTTAATTTTTTTTTTTTTTATTTGAAGAAAAAGTCAGTTTAGAAAATTTGAGATTTATTTTTTTTCCTAATTATCAGGAGCCCATTAATGGGATAACATATATAGTACTGGTACATAATGATTCAGTGTATATTGATATGGAACAGATAAATGAAAATTCTGTATTTGAAATATTGTATGGTATGAAAGTGAAAATTTGTAGTAAATTAATACCTTCTTACTTACCTTCTTTAATAACTGATGTATAGGTTGGTTTTGTATCGAGTGCTCATACGGTTAAAAATCATAGTTTATTATGATTTTCAGGATACATTACCTGTTGTATATTTATATTTAATAGTGTTTCAGTTATAGTTTTAGGCAAACTTGAGAAAACAACAATATTTCATTAGAACTTAGGATCAGTTCTTTTTTCCCCTCCCAAGGTTCACCTACTTTAAATTAACCTGAAACCCATTTAAACCGTGTATCGTGTGTATTAATTATTACTAATATTTTTTTGTGTAATAACATTTTGTTTGTTGGCACTAGTAAATGTAGATAAGGTACACATTGGTAATATATATATATTTTTTCAATGCAATACTACAATGGGGAAATATACAGAATAAATTACACTCCAAACACATCAGCTGCACCATTATTAATGGTAAAACCAATATAAAATTATTAAAAAAAACTGGTCATTGTTTTAAGGATTATATATTATCTGTCCATTCTGGTATGATTTTGTCCATAATAATGGAAATTAATGTTAGTAAAAAAAAACTTGCTTTTTTTAATTATTGTGTTGTGTGTTTATTTAGAAACACATAAATCTAGGGACTCTGCATTAAGGTGACAAATCTTTGACGAATAGAGAAGTAAAATTTCAAAAATATGTTCTTTGAGAAATGCATCATTGTAATGTGGGGCTTTTACATTGTCACTAAAAACTGCAATTTCCTAGTGGGGCTAGTGAGTTCGTTTGCATGCGATATTTTTTTTATTGGAAAAACTTTTCCATACACACTATGCTAAAACCAATGGGCCTTTCCGTGTATTCTAAGATGCGACATTTGTGGGAAGACCATGACAAAATGACTACAGAATACTGGTTCTTTGTATACTCGGGGAGCGGGGGGAAGTTAACAATGAGCAATAATCTTCGTAGAAATCGACTTATCCACAGGTGGCGGGAGAAATTCCTTAACAAAATAGTCACCAGTAATGCTCACTTGCTGCAATGACTTCTTTGCTAACGCTGTAAATACCATGATAGCAAGCTGTATTAAATTTGGAAAATCACTTTTGGTCATTAAAAACAGGGACGCGCCAAGCGGGGGTTCAACGGGTGCTAAGCATCCGGGCGCCAGATTCCGGGGGCGAAAAGACCTACAATCAATTTTTTCGGTTGATAAATTAATATCAGTGACGTGGGAGAAGTTATGAAAATGTTATACTGTGAGAACTCGTAATGCTAAGTGGAACGTTTACTTTTTTAGTAAAAAACACTCGTTTATAATTTAACAGAAAACGTCTTAAAATCAGAGAATAATTTTTACTGTTTTGTTCAGTAACAGATACCGCGGGCAAAGGGTTGAAAGTTCTGTTTCTATTTTTTTTTTTTTATCTTGAAGATTTCTGCATTCATGAATGCGTGGCCCGCGCAATGACAAATGGGGCCAATGTGTAGGAAAAACACAATGGACTTCAAAAAGCATAATTTTTCGACTTAAGACACTTACGCATTTTATGTACTTTGAAAGGCTCAGACTTTAAATCTGGTGGTAAATGCCGACGCAAAAATTTCCCTATAGATTGTGAACATTTTCAGCATTGTTTACGAAATATATGCTTACTTTTCTGAATTACCTTATCGTTGGCAAATTTCATGAGCTTACAGCGTTGACCGTAAAACAGGGTGGGAAAATAGTATTTGATCGAGGCAATATGGGTAATGAGCACTGGGGTACAATTTCAATGTATTCCACGATATTAGATATTTTGGTTAGAATAGTTAGAGACGCCCGTCATCTTTAATATTGCATGTATATAAATATCATCATACTCCTCAACCATTATCAATTTTCCTGGATGAAGGTCTGCCCAAGTTTCTTTCACAACGGTCTGTCTTGGACCAGTCTCTACCATCTTACTCCCGCATGCTTTCGAATTCATCCCCCATATCCCACGTGGTCTTCTTTTGGGTCTTGTCCAGTCTCTTGGAATCCAGTGTAAAATTTCCGTTGTCCATCGATGGTCCGTTCTCTTGGCAATATGTCCAGCCCATTACCATTTCAGGGATTTTTCCCTGATCATAATGTATTTCACTCTTTATCATTTTCCTTACACACGGCTTCCTAATTTTATCTTGCTTAGTTATGCATACTGTATATGTGTGTGTTTATCCATCGAGAAGCTGTGAGATGTTTATCATCGTACATGACGAAACTTATTTTACTGGTAATGCAGACTCTGTGTAAATTGACAGAGAGAGAGAGAGAGAGATGGAAGCTGACTTCTTGAATTATTCGTAGCGTCATCTGAGCTAGAGTTTTACAGATTTTTTTTTTCAGTTTTATATGAGACAGTAGTGTTTCATGGAAAATCTCGATTTACAGGAAATATAACAAAATGTTGCTAAAGATATTTATTTCATGTAAAATTTAATAAAAATTGAAAAATATCCTCGTACAAGAGGGCGGCAAAATCTGGGCTTGCACCCGGGCGGCAAATGCCTTTGGCGCGCCCCTGATCAAAAAGAGCTAAGTGAACTAACAGTGAACGTAGTGTCAAATGACCTATCATTAATTTATTATTGTACATTTTATTTGTTATTTTATTTAGTGTTTGTGAAATGTGCAGGAGGACATATTGCTGTTCATATGAAAATAATATGGTTGGCAAGGTTTTATGGTTTAACAGTATTAATCTTCTCTCATTCTATTTTAATTGTTGAATTACCAGAAAGTGCTGTTACAACTGTATGTAATTATAATAGGAGTTAGTGGGCAAAAAATGCCCTTAATGCTATCTTGAATGAGATTTGTAAAGATTTACCTGGGGACAATAATATTGAATCCAACACATACAGGTTCAATAATTTGACCCACCTATTGAACATACTTTTGTAAAATAATTATTATTCATTGGTTTTCTTGAAAAGGGTAATTCTGGTTATGTTTTTTTTTAATTGTAGTTCAACTGTAGTGGAATTTAATGTAATGTTTTTTGGATATATTATAACTGTATCCTGTATGGGTACATATGCTCATTACGCATTGTGAGTCCACTCTGGAGTTATATATATCATTTTTTTTTATATTAGGAGCTGTATTTTGGATGTTTTTTTTTATTTTTTTTTTTGTGTGAAAATGTGGGGTTCATAATTATGTCACATATGTATACACAAAAATGTTGAATCGTTTTTTTTTAAGCTGTTTTCCTTATTTATATTTATTATTTATTGTAAGTATAGCAGTGGACATAAACAGATTTAATTCTATGTCCCTAGATACTAATAGAAATTTTTAATGTAATGAAAAATAAGTGACCTGCTATAACACCTATGCATATTTTGTTTTATAAGGTAATATCTTTGAAAGCTGATGTGATGTGAGCATAAGAATTACCTTTGTATGGAGAATATATGTGCATGCATTTTTATTATATTTTTTATTTTTCCCTCACTCTGGTTGAATACAGTATGATTTAATACAGCAGCAAGAATTAAAAAAATATGACCTCTTAATAACAACCCTTCACTTACTGTAAAATTTGAAGAAAGGAAATATATTCGACTTTAGAAACTTAAATTAGTGAGATTACCGAAAATATTAAATTATCTGCACATATAAGGCAAGTAATTCTATTTTTTCAGCACCTAACCTTCTACGAAAAAATCGCATTCCGATTTTTTGTTTCCTAACGTCTCCGAGTTTAGATTCTCGAAATGCTAGTTTTTTTCTTTCTTCTTTTTCTCTTTCTAGAAATCTTGTGAAATTAAGAAGAAAAACACATTTTTATTTACACAGTTGCTTAAATCGTAAGGTTGTATAATTGATAATTATTAAATCCCTCATTTTATCTGTCTAAACGCCTCGTAGCTTCAGTGCCTTCCGTAGCAGTAAAGCAGCCTTTTGCCTGCTTGCGACATCACACGCAGCGCGGGCGGTAACTTATGGCGGCCAATGCTGCGCGGATAGGAGTGGTATCTCCATCTAATATAAGCTTGATGGGTCAAAGGTCAGGACATAGGTTCGGGATCCATTCCGCTGCCCTTATCCTATACTATTAAAGGAGCAATTCTTGTATGCATGCAAATTTTATCTTGAAAACGGCTCTAAGGATTTTGATGAAAGTCCTTAACCTACCGTTTTCTGGTACTAGAAATCGATATAGCTTGATCTCGACTTTAGGAAAATTCGTTTAGTCGGTTAAATTATCTCCCCGGATTACCACCTTTTTTAGTGTCATGGCGTAGTCCCATTAATTTAACCCATGCTTAGAAATCTTATTACGTCCCACTCTCCTGATTGAGATGTTGGCACGCGGTCACGCCATCTGTCTCATTGCGGCCCGCGTTTTGTGTGGATCCTATTAAAGTTTTATGACGTCACACTCTCGCGAGAAGATGGTCGTGAGTCCCATCTGCCTCATTACATGATGCGTTGTGTGCGTATTACGCATTACTTCTATTTTCTTCTACAACAAAAAGTGATATGTGCCAGCTGCTTGGAGTTTATGCGTAGTACAGTATAAGCAGCGGAAAGGTGATGTGTTTTTCCCTTCAAAAGGTAAACTGTTAATATAGCATTTTTTTAACGTATTTGAATAGTCACTTGATGACGAGCGTATCCGCTTTGCTGAAATATGATTAGTTCATTTTTATTAATTACTATTAACAGAGTGTCACGTTGATGGTAAAATAATATAAAAATATATGGCTGGCTGACCTCTACGAAACGTGGACTTTTCAACTTTAATAAGAAAAATAAGTAGAATACGGCATTGTTGGAACAAGAACAAGCGGCAGAAGTAAATATGGAACAGCTTGGACATTCAAGAACCGATAGTTTCCGAATACATTCCAGTCTCGAAAGATATGGCCTTCCTATGAAAGAAGATCAGCCTACAAAAAGAAGACCATTCCGAGCAGCTAAGGTGAGGAGCATGGAAATAATGTCCGACGCTATTATAACCCTCAATAAATCTATATCGGAAGAAAACTTCGAACAAATGCGGCGAATAAATAGACAGTAAATCGCAGCTGAATCATCCGAAGAACGTAAGCAGCGCTTGGAAGAGTTACAAAGCCGTTCATCACAGTGAATCGCAACCGAAACCGCGGATGAACGTTGTCACCGACTGGAACACTTGGGACAACGTGCAACTGAACGACTAAACATTACAATACTCGGAAATAACATATCAAAATAAAAAACAAATGGTGCCCTCATCCCCCATTTAACCGTGTGATGCTCGCTGTTCCTGATATTGCGTTATAACTTACGTAAAAATGATTCGATTGAAACAAAATGTTATGATGTTGTTCCGGAAATATACTTTACCGGATCTGTTGAATATCATCGAAATGGGGCCAATGGTCAGGTCATAGGAGCGAAATTTATTCTACAGCCATTATCCTCATAACTTGAGTAATAACTTAACTAATTATTTCTGGTATGTTGGAAAGCGTATCATACATAATTAATGCATTGCAGGATTTTATTAACTTGTCTTTTTTTTTAAGATTGGAGGTTTTTTCTTTCTTAATAATGTTTTATTGGACCTACTGGTATAGAGACATGACAAACAATCAGACATAGACAGGATACAGATTTTTCACAGCAACAAGTACATATCATACATTTTACCGTATGCCATTTGATCAATTTACACACAGAGATCACTGTTGATCAAGTAACACATTGCGAACATGTACATATCAAACATGGTTTAACAGTATGCTAAATGACCAATGTACACGGAGAGCCAATGTGGGACAAGTAACACATTGAATGCCAGTGCCGAAGAACAAACATAAACATCGATGCCTCACTGGGATTCGAACCCGGACCCAACTCAGGCGAACAACTCAGGCGAACGAAGGCATCGCTTAGACTACTGCGGAGCATACAGTGTGTACAACCATCTAAGATTTGGGTGCAGCTTGGATAAATGTATGTGAATTCCTCGTATTCACTGAAATTTTGTTATATAAAATCAAATTTTTATTAAATTGGTGTTTTACTTCTGGGAAATGAAGGAAGTCTTCTGACTGAATTTCTATGACAGTAGTAAAAACACACCCGTTTCGTAATTATAGTGAAAAAGGATGAGAGAGAAAGAATCCTTGTCGGACTACAACCTTAAATCCACAAATAGCCTTATGAAGGGAAAAGATTAAAAAACACTTAAAAAGCTGTTGTTTTTTCACTAGGAATAAGATTATCAGCTTCAGGTAAAATTCACATGAACGGAATTTCTACTCAAATTAAAAGAATTAAGTTATATTCATACAATACATAACTTAACTTAAAAATAGTTAATTTATATTCATATAATGTGTGCTTGTATTATTTTAAAACGAAGGTTTAATTTTTACAAATTGTTGACTACAATCCTTGTGTTGATTATAAAAGTATAACCCTTTAACCGATGAACACAAATTTTCTAGGTGTTTGAAGAAATGAGCTGTAATCAACTTGAACTAAAACATTCACTCAGCCTTCAGAACTTTACTATAAAGGTTATCACTTTCCTTATTACGTAAGTAGTCGAGCTTTCATATTTTATAAGCTCTATGGTTTTCAAGAAACATCTTGTTTCTAACGTGTTCTAATATCCTGCATTTTATGTGCACATTGCCTTGAAAAGCTTCCCAGTAGAGAGTAAAAGCTTGACGAATCTTCATGCGTATTGCACCAGGAAAATGTAATGCAACATCATCTTTCCTTGGGTATTACCTTTCTATATTTCCTACAAAATATATTACTGTCTACAATCACTTCAAAATCATTCATGGTTTTGTTCCAATGAGAAAGAATTCTGTTTCCTAAATAATGCTAAAGATTTCAAGCACAGACCTTCAACTTAAGGGTTGCGGTACATTACACAAACCGTTTCCAACTAAGCATACTTCCGTTTTCTACAGATAAAATCTCCTCTTATATGTAACAGAGCTTAATATAAAACTCGTCAAATAATAGGACGGATTAATTTATATCTGATATATTTTTGAAATATTTTGCTGAATAAGATCAGTCAATTACATAAATAAATTTTACTTTACATTCTATTGCTGAAATATTTTATATTTATACTATCTGCGAAGGTAAAATATAGATATGGTCGCTCCAGCGTATTGGACGCTTTAAAAAGGAAAGGTATGTCCTTTTCCTATCCTTCTTCAGAGAAAAGCATTTTTTTTTTCACCTGCATTCTTTTTCTTATTATTTCAGAGTCCTTTGATTCATTTGCTTTTGGATACTAACAATTCTATTGGCAGATCGTATTTTCACAGAGAATGGGTCCAAGTGTTCAGAAATATAGGAAATTGAGAACAAGGTAGCAGCTGAGCAAGCTGAAAACTGACAAAACCTTATTGTACTGTAGACTAAAACAGAAATGCAAATTTTTTGTGCCACAAAAATTAGGTTTACACCTGTTCTTGTTTCGTTTCACATGTATTTTATATCTTTGTGAGTTTACTTTATTACCCCTGATCAGTGGTGAAAGTTCTTTGGTTTTGTTTTAAATTATCTCATGCTAACCTGCTAAACTCGGGAAGGTTGATTAGGTTTGGTTGTTACAGACAGATTTTTTTCACATCATAATATCAAAAAACCTACGTTTTTTGGTTTTCTATTTTCATCATTTATTTGAAGAAATTCAGTTCCTCTATGACATATTTTTTCCATTGTCCTACACTTCATTATAAATTTTAAGACCATTCTGAATATAATTCAGTTTTTGAAGAATATTGCTTGTGCAACAGAATGTTTTAAACACGTAGTATGGGAAGTTTCCGAACCACAAAAAAAGGTGAAATGATTTGAATACAGTTTCCTTACACATTTAAATACCTGATTTAAAATGAATTCCAATGTTGAATTCGCCGCCATTCAGAAATTTCTTAGATCAGTCATTGTAAATGATATCTAAAATTTTATTGGTTAACACCATGTGAGACAATAATATTAGGCCGCTTTGCATTGTAAAATGGCGGACAATGTACTACGTCCACATAAGCGATACGTTTTTGTGAATATGCGAGGAATGACATTCTGAACTGAAAACAATTATATTATGAAACGTAGGAAACATATCTTTGCCAATCGCTATCTTATAAATAACATTCTCCAAAATAAATTTTTCTTCCGTTAGGAGAATTTATTCCTGTAAATCCCGGAGTCATTACGTGTGTTTCAAACGTATTGTAAGATATTCTAAATCACATAGAGTTTCTATTTAAATTACATTATAATATTTAATTAAATTGTGTCAAAACTGATCTAAAATTTGTCTTTTAATTGATCTGAAATAATATCTTATCTGAAATGAATAATAAATGATTTATAAAAATTTTCCAGCTATCACACTTGGAATATATTAACCGTTGATCAGCCTTTCAAGGAAGATACATTTTTTATGACAATGTTCTTCCAGCTCGTCGTGGAAGCACCCAGTATTCTTAAAAGTAATGCATTGCCAACTTATGTATATTGTGTGACATAGTGTACCCAAATGCCCTGCAAACTAAGAATGATTCACTCATCAGTTTTCTTTGTTGTCCTCAATGGTTGTGGTATGCACAGAGTTTAAAGGTACTTGAATGATAGCCACGTTGATTTTTGTTCTTCATTTACCGGTTTTCAAAATGCTATAATAAACCCTTTAACTAGCTGGAACGCATTACCTCGGGGTTAGGAAAATGGGCCAAAATTAGCTCGAACAAAAGTATTCGCTGTTAAATATACACTATATACCAACAAGTAATTGGACACCTATGATAGCAAAAGAAAACGAAGTATATTGACCTTCAATAGTTGGTGGAGCCTAAACGAGCGGCGATTATAGCTGTGACCCTCCGGGGCATACTCTCAACCAGGCGTTTTACGACGGCTAGAGGTATTTTCTTCCACTCAGCTTGGAGAAGGCAGGTCAGTTCCTTCACCAATTTCAGACAGTGGGAGAACTCCTTAAGTCAACGCTCCAATTCATCCCATAGGAGCTTGATAGGGTTAAGGTCCGGGCTCTGCGCAGGCCACTCTATTCGATTTACCCCAGTGTCACCATACCAAGCCACGGTGGGCCTCGCAACAAGACAGGTGGCATTGTTATCCTGAAAGTAACATGGGTCCACTCCGTAAAACTGCCACAACGTAGGAAGCACATGGTCATCCAACATGGTGCAGTAGGTCTCGGTGTTGAGTCTACCAGGAATTGCGACCAACGGTCCCGTGCCATACCAGGAGAAACACTCCCATAGCATAATTCCACCGACGCCGAACTTCACAGTTGGCACAATAATTTCCTGCAGGAGGCGTTCGCTAGGCAGACGCCAAACCCAGACCCTGCCATCCGAATGATATAGGGTGAACCTTGATTCCTTCGCTCCAGAGAACCTGTTTCCACTGTTTAACGGTCCACCGGTTACGTTCCTTGCACCACGTTAGTCGAGCAGCGCTATTGGACTTGGTGATGAAAGGTTTGTGGGCGGCAGCACGTCCATGATAACCGAGCAGATTGGCTTCCTTACGAATGGTATTCTTCGAAAGAACACTCCCGGATGCCTGTTGAAACTCCTCGCGGATGTGGCCTATCGATTTGGTGCCGTTGCTCCGAATTTCTCTGGCCAGCACCCTTCGGTCTCAAGCTCCCAGTTTTGTGGGTCTGCCGGGTCGGGGCACATTCCGACAGTCACCTCTCATCTTCCACTTACCAATCACGTAGGCCACCGTCGATTTTTGGTACTTCAACTCGTTGAATATGTCACGTATGGATCGGCCATTTCTGTGATACCCGACGGTTACGCCTTACACGAAATCAGAGAGCTCCGAACTGCGTGGCATCTTGCATGCGACTGGTTGCGTTGTTGTTTGCCACACGATATTTAACGGTGGCGGCCGTGAGGTGTATCAGGACCACAGATATCGTCGATTGCAGGGGTGTCCAATTACTTGTTGGTAGATAGTGTATAATTGAGCTGGGTGCAGCTGAGTCGGTGAACACGCGCGTCAGGAATCATTGCATTCTCCTTAACTTTGTTTTAAAATGATTACTTAGGAAAATGGTCATTTATGATTGATTACCCACTACTCTTTTACGACTTATAACCTGCTGAAAGTTGTATAACTGTGGCGACGAAGTTACGAAAGGAGATAAAAGATGTTTTAGTCACTTCTTTCTACCTAGTATCATAATGTCCCTGTGAGCAGAACTAGGCCCTCCCCAATCATTCCTGGAATCATACAGACGGAAATAAAGGACTATGAGTGAACCCTTGTTAGTAGTGACAGGTTTAGCCGGTACTGCTATGACGAGAGGGGAATAATATTTGTGATGGTGTTTTGCCGTAGCTTTCAAAAATCTGGCAGTTGGGCGGATCTGTCTTTTTGGAAGGAATAGAAATATTTTGGCACAATTCGGTTTAGGTACAACGGCAGCTTAGAGGCTTAATTACCTCCTTATCAGAAACCAGAAAAAATTATATTTGAACTTCACTTCGCATTCATTTTTAGAATAAGGACTGCACTTACTTGACGGTTGCCTTGACATTTTTCGTCAAACCACAACGTACACTGGTGGTAAATGCGTGTTTTTGAGACAGTAATATTTGGGAAACTGTTTATGCATTTATGAAAATGCGTCATCACTCCTTTCTGAGAGACTCTTCAGTGTCCTTCCTTATATGAAAGTTTCCTATACACATAAATATACTTATTACCCTAAACAACAAATTTGAACATTTTTCCTTGCCATGAAACAGAATTAGCTCATTCTTACAAATTTGCACCCCCTTATTTCGAATCTGAAGTTCATAATGTGCTATCACCAACCAATGATTTGGGAACTTAATCTGAATTTTTATGGAAGAAATAGAAGACTTAAAAAATGCTATTCTATTGCAGTATTATTTAAAACTACTTTACCATGTTAAGGGTCAAAAATTGGTCATAACAGTTTGAAATGGCATGCTCATTTATTACATCTGCTCTGCACTTCATCAAATTACAACTACGCGCAAGTAATAAGATTGTCCCAGTATGTAAGTTTTTTCCATGTAAGGAAAGCTGAAAAACATCTGATTTTTGGATAATCCGTCGATGTCATTTAAGATTGATTTTATTACAAGCACAACCGTTACTCTTGAAAGTATAAGTACATTGTCTTATTCAAACTGTTTGGCTTAAATGCGTACCATTACAAAATATAAACATTCACTTATTTTATTATAAAGATCATATGATATTTCAAACATTTTAATACGTGCAAAATAATCTATAACGCACTTACAAAAACAATTCAAACAGAATTTCGAACAGTATTATCATACATTTTCTTCAGTGTAGCACAACATGTAAATTCAAATCAAGGGAAGGCAAAAGAAACTTGCAGAAAAGTCTGAGTAAGTGGATTTAAAGGTGAACGTACAAAAACAAGATTGATACTAACTTACAGAAAACAAATATTTTTTCAAAAACTGAAGATTTGGCGATTTATTAAAGGACCTATGTTTGTATTTAGCCTGGATAACAGACACCAAGCAAAGGCCACAGCGAAGATGAAATAAATTGGCTTGCAAATCGTGATTGTGGGGCATTTGGAAGAAACTCACACCTTCCAAGAGTAATTTACCTGTACTTACTAAATAAAATGCTTTTAAAGAATGCAGCATTCTATTTCTAAATTATGGATCAAAGCCCTGAAACTTAACTAAACAAGAAATCCATAGTCTGCAAATTACTGAGAAAAGCATGGACAGCTGTATGGTTTGTACAGCTGGAAAACACATGAAGAGGAATGCATAGATCGCAAATATGACAACAATATGTGATTCTTGATCTGAAAGTCTTGGGACGAATAAACGAATTAAGAGAATACAACGTGGTTTGTGACAAAGCACGTTGTATTCTCTTAATACGTAACGATATTTAACATCATGATTACGGAATGATCTCTGAAATGGAAATGGACTTAACAAATTTCTAGAAGAACTGATCACAGGTGTACAACTGAAATTCTTCACAATTATCCAAAGGTCAGGAAAATACCGAAGAGGAAACAATGTGGGATATGCGTGGATATTATTCAAAAGTATGTCAGAATAACTAGGAAGAGACTGGCTAAAAAAGAAATTCTCGGGGGTGGGGGGCTAGATTAAACAATGGACGGAACATGGTTGTTGATGATGAGGATATGATTTCTTTTAACTCACAAATTTTGTCGATTGAAAACACACAAGAAGAATAAGAAAACAAAAGCGTGAAAATAATGCCTTAGGATCATATACATACGTTCAAAATGAAGCAACAACATTTTTAAATACATGATGATTAAGAATATAACAGAATTCGAATGTCAAATTTCGTGTTCTGCTTTTTTTTTTGTTGTACATTTTCATTTTAAATTATTTTAAGTGTTTTATTCAGCAATTGCTTTGTATAAAATATACGTATTTCATGAAGTTCCACTTTTAGAATAATTAAGATATAGAACCAAGACATGTTGATTCATTAGCTTACAGTAAATTATGGAAAACCTAAAATACTTATTCTTGAGATATTCTGAAATTGCGGATAAATGTACTTTACCAAGTATCTGTTAACTCTCCTTTACTTTTCGAAATGTGTGGAGTTGAAACAGCCCCAAAAGTTTTGGCTTGAAGCTGGAAATTTAAAAAACCATATTAATTATATTTTTGAATAGCAAATGAAGGTTCAAAGAGCTGTATATTTCTTACAAATTTGTTACGTAGAGGAAAAAAAATATTTGAAGATATTAGATTCAATTGATTGGTTGCTATTCAACCGCTTCTTCGTACTCAATTTTTTCGCACTTTGTAGTTCATTACCACGCAGAAAAAATAAAGAATATTAAAAAGTAACAACCTGATTGCAAGTCCCCTTTAAACCATTTTCGTCTGCTCTTACTGATATCTGAATTTGTCAACTGAAAGCATTCTGGGATGGATTTTTGGTCCACCTGAATGCAAATCACCTTTCAACCATTTGCATCTACTCGTACTGATATCTGAATTTAGCAACTTAACACATTCTTGGATGGATTTTTAGTAACATAAGAAAACAAGCTCGATGACATCGGATTTTCGATTGGACTCAGCACGTTTTTGTATCCTTTCCGACAAGAAAAATACTGTATAAGCCTGAGCAGAATTTTTTTAAATCTAGAAATTCAGCAGAAAGTGGAACACACATCACCTATAGTAGAATTTAGCATAATTAAATTATGCGTAGTGAGTGAAGTTGTTATTCATAGTAAACTGAAACATTAAAAAAATTCAACCGGACTTATACCATCGATAAAACATTCAAATAAAAGTAGCAAATTACTCGCACTAACGTCTGAAAGATATGTTGTGAGATTAACAAATTCTGAACAAAATCTATCTCATAGCTGATGGAGGATATCAACGATATTTTTTTAATTCAACTGTTACAAGAAGAGAACTGAGAAATACATTATATAACTTCATGTCCTCTGCGTAAAATTTTGTCCGCGTTAGGTCCGGGTTCGAATCCCGGTAGACATGGATATTATCTTTACCTTATATCACTGGCTCCCTCTTTTACCTAGAATCAGTGACCCTAATTTAGGGACCGGGGAGTGCTTATAGCTCATCCAGTTGCTCACGGTGGTCGTTAAACCCTGAATCAAAACAAAAAAGAATTGCGTTACTTAAAAAAGAAAACGGTTTTAAAATTGTCTTTCTAACGAAGAGTATTCGATTATATTTTTAAACCTGATCTTCTCTCCGTAATCCTGGGGGCAGCGCTCAAGTGATGCTATTTATCGGTATCTGTGAAAGATGCAGATCGTGAGTTGTGTAATAAATTCATTTCGTAACTACACTATCTACCAACAAGTAATTGGACACCTGTGATAGCAAAGGAAAAAGAAGTTTATTCATCTTTAATAGTTGGTGGAGCCTCCACGAGCGGCGATTACAGCTGCGACCCTCTGGGGTATACTCTCAACCAGGCGTTGCACGACGGCTAGCGGTATATTCTTCCACACGGCTTGGAGAAGACAGGTCAGTTCCTTCACCGATTTCGGACGGTGGGGGCACCCCTTAAGTCGACGCTCCAACTCATCCCAGATGTGCTCGAGAGGGTTTAGGCCCGAACTCTGCAGAGGCCAGTCCATGGTGGACCTCGCAATATGACAGGTGGCATTGTCATTCTGAAAGTAACATGGGTCCACCCTGTAAAACTGCCACAACGTAAGAAGCGCATGGTCATCCAAAATGGTGCAGTAGGTCTCGGCTTTGAGTCTAACAGCAATTGCGACCATGGGTCCCGTGCCATACCAGGAGAAACACCCCCATAGCATAATTCCACCGCCGCTGAACTTCACAGTTGGCACAATACATTCCGGCAGGAGGCGTTCTCCAGGCAGACGCCAAACCCAGACCCTGCCATCCGAACGGTAGAGCGTGAACCTTGCTTCGTCGCTCCAGAGGACCTGCCTCCACTGTTCAACGGTCCACTGACAACGTTCTTTGCATCACGTTTGCCGAGCAGCGCTATTGAACTTGGTGAACAAAGGCTTGTGGGCGGCAGCACGTCCATGATAACCGAGCAGATGGGCTTCCTTACCGATGGTATTCATCGAAAGAACACTCCCGTATGCCTGTTGAAACTCCTCGCGGATGTAGCCCATCGATGTTTTTCGGCTCTTCCGAATTTCTCTGGCCAGCACCCGTCGGTCTCTAACTAACAGTTTTGTGGGTCTGCCGGGTCGGGGCACATTCCGACAGTCCCGTATCATCTTCCTCTTACCAATCACGTAGGCCACTGTTGATTTCGGGTACTTCAACTCACTGGATATGTCAGGTATGGATCGGCCATTTCTGTGATACCCGACGATTACACATTTCTCGAAATCAGAGAGCTCCGAACTGCGTGACATCTTGCATGCGACCTGTTGCGTTGTTGATTCCCACACGGTATTTAATGGCTGCGGCCGTGACGTGTATCAGGACCGCAGATGTCATTGATTGCAAGGGTGTCTAATTATTTGTTGGTAGATAGTGTATTTCAGCTGTCTATGTAAAGAGTTCTTATGCTTGTCAATTGTTTCCGTACGCAGAAACAATAATTCTGAAAGAAAAGTTTTGTATCCTTATGAATGGGAAATACCTTTTTCTCGCAGAATAAAACCACTAATTAAGTGGTTTGAAAGTATTACACGATTGTGAAGAACTTCCTCCTTACGTGAGTCAACAACTTAAAGCCGTGTTCTGAGTAGAGACGAATTTCTTGTCGCAATAAACATTCCATAATATGACCTGCGAAATTAATCTTTTGAGATCTTTCTGTTAGTTTGTATTTAAGAGAACGCCAATTACCCTCTGCACTTTGTGAGATATGATCTGTAAGTGGCTCAACGAATTTAAGAGGTTTGTAGACGGTAATGTTGAAATCTTAGGCTTGACATATCACGGCAAGTGGCACACTGATCTTTCATTATTGTTCACATAAAAAAAATGGCGTCCGAAACAGGAAAGTACTAACAGGCACCCTATGCAAAAGTCGTACTCGAGAAAAATAGCAACGATAACTGTTGAAAGGCAAGAATTGCGCTCCAACGAAAAAGAAGCAGTAGAGCTACCTAGCGGGAGTTCTGTAATCACAATAATTCCTCGAGCGCTTCCCAGAATTGGATGTTTAGCCGAGTGTTAAACAAAAAATATATATACTGTTTTCTAAATTGAGTTTCACACGCAGATATCAGAAATATATATACATCATCATCATCATCATCAACCATTATCTATCCACTGCTGGACGAAGGTCTCCCCAAATTTCCTCCACAACGGTCTGTCTTGTGCCAGTCTCCTCCATGTCACCCCTGCATACTTTCGAATTTCATCCACCCATCTCCCATGTGGTCTTCTTCTGGGTCTTTTCCTGTCCCTTGGAATCCAATCTAAAATTTCGGCTGTCCATCGATGATCTGTCCTTCTGGCAGTATGTCCAGCCCATTGCCATTTCTCTGATCATGATGTCTTCCACTCTTGTCATTTTTCGGATCCACGAGTTCCTCTTCTTATCTCTCCTGGTTACACCAAGCATGCACCTCTCCATGCTGCTTTGAGTTGTCTGCAGCCTTTGTATGTCTCTTTTAGTTAAGGTCCACGTCTCTGCACCATACGTAAGCACTGGAAGGATGCATTGATCAAACACTTTTCTTTTAAAACATAATGGCATATTGCTCTTGAAAATTATGGTGTTTCTTCCAAAAGCTCTCCAGGCAAGTTTTGTACGCAGATTAATTTCTTCATCAATGTGACCCTCACTTGATATCTGCTGTCCAAGATAAACGTACGTGTCTGTTATCTCCAGCTTTTCTCCATCAATCGATAAATCTTCATTTCTTGTAAAAGCATTGAACATCACTTTTGTCTTCTGAAAGTTCATTTTTAATCCCACTTCTTTACTCTTGTCAGCAAGTTCCTGGATCATACTCTGCAGCTCTGATGGGCTAGTTGCAAAAATGACTACGTCATCAGCAAAACGAAGGTGGGTTAGATCATCTCCATTAATCTTTATCCCTTTGTTTTCCCAGCTCAGCGACTGAAAAACACTCTCCAATGTGGCATTAAAGAGCTTCGGAGATATGGTGTCACCTTGTCTCACTCCCTTTCCAATTTTTACGTGTGTTGTATTTTCAAACAGCCTAATCTTTGCACTTGCATTTTCATAGATGTTATTAATAATATTAATGTATGCATCTTCAATACCACAGGTTTTCAGAGCCATTGTAACTGCTGATGGTTTCACCGAATCAAAGGCTTTTTCATAATCGAATCGTTTCGTGGCTGTGATCCCTGCACAATGTCGATATCCTAAATATTCATAATTCTATTTTCTTTACCTTTGCTGTCTTATGATGTGTCTAACACGATATTCTGGAAACGTGGAAATGAATAGTCTGATGGGAATTGGAGGAAACGCAGCTACACAAGCTGAAGTGGAATCCCCACCAACTTATACAGTTCACCTTTATAAAGATACATGAGGCTAATCTAGTTTTTTGGCTAAATTCGAAATGGTGGCTTTGGTATGTGATTTACTGGCATGGAATGTTTTTCAAAACTCATGTTGATGAATGAAGGAAAAAGTATATTGATACTGAAATTCGTTGGAAGAATAAATCGACCACCAAACTCAAGAGAAACAATATAGACACCTTCCGGTATTTAACAAATTTTGTTCCCATGTAGCAACGAAATTTTAAGATGCTTACTTATCGAGCTAGTTAGAGATCGACGTTTTACAGCCAGCTACCATTTTCCGTCGACCGTCGAGGTAATTTTAAATTACGACAGATCGCTTGACGTATGAGGAAAAATAGTTTCAATCTGTCTCCACTTTTCCTTAGATTGTGTCTTGAGATAGTGTTTAGCCAAACGAATAAATAATTTAAGAAAAGCTAATATATCGTCGAAGAATTTAATGTATCCATGAGTTTGTTTCGGTAGAGGACGATTCGTCCAACGACGATTTGTCCAATGCCGATTCGTCCAAAGGGACGATTGGTCCAATGCCCGATTCGTCCAATATGCGTTTCGTCAAATGCCGTTTCGTGCAATATGGGATTCGTCCAATTCCGATTCGTCCAATATGCAATTCGCCCAATGCCGATTTGTCCAATGGTACGATTCGTCCAATATGCAATTCGTCCAATGCCGATTTGTCCAATGGTACGATTCGTCCAATATGCAATTCGTCCAATGCCGATTTGTCCAATGGTACGATTAGTCCAATGCCAATTCGTCCAATGGTACTATTGGTCCAACGCCGATTCGTCCAATGGTATCATCTTACCAACGGTAAACTTTTTAATTTTTCAGAAAGGAATAATAATTTAAATTATTTTTCTCTTTATATCCTTTAAAAAGATAATTTCCGTATATTTGGTAATTGTAAACATTTTACATAAATCTGGTAAAAGGTACTCAATGGAGCATTTCTCAGCTGTTTGCAAAGCACCTAAGCCGCGGGCATTTTTTGAAGATTTTAATTTACAACCTAAATGTTTAGTATTTGTAAATATGTTATAAAACATAATAAAAGGCGCTCATCCAATCATTTCTCAGGTCTTTACGAAGCACTTAGGCGCCGGGCCTTTTTAGAAGATTTTTAGTTACAACCTAGATATTTGGTATTTGTAAACATTCTATAAAACCTTATAAAATGCACTCATCTTATCATCCCTCAGGTCTTTACGAGGCACCTAGGCACCGGGCCGGTTTAGAAGATTTTATGTTAGAACCTAAATGTTTGGTAGTTGTAATGATTTCATAAAACCTAATAAAAGGCACTTATCGTATCATTTCTCAGGTCTTTACAAGGCCCCTAGGCCGCGGGCTTTTTAAAAAGATTTTAAGTCACAGCCTAGGTATTTGGTATTTGTAAACATTTTATAAAACCTTACAAAAGGCATTCGACGAATCATTTCTCAGCTATCTAACTGGCACCTAGGTCGCGGGCCTTTTAGAAGATTTGAAGTTACATCCTAGAGATCTGAAAGGCTTTCATCGTATAATTTCTGAGGTCTTTGCAAGGTACCTAGCCCGCAGGCCTATGAAATAATATTTCGTGCTTAAGTGAAAGTGCAATATTATTAAATTGATTTAATATGTAACCGTTGTGAATATGACATTCGGTTGAATATAAACCGTTAAAAAGGCCTACGAATTAATATTTCGTGTTTAAGCAAAAGCGCAATATTATTAACTTGATTTAATATGTAAACGTTATGAAAATGACATCGCTAGAATAAAAACTGTTGAAAAGTCTTCTGTCCAAACCCCGAACAATTGTTTCCATTGGGCGGTTGGAGTAAAACCCCACTGCATTCTACAAATAGAAACGGAACACTAGTATTTTATATTATTTCACTGCATTCTACAAACAGAAACGGAACACTAGTATTTTATATTATTTCATGCAAAAGAGAAACATTGAAGTTGATAGAATGGTTCGTACATCAGTAACTGCATACGGCAGCAAGGACAGTACACAAGAAAACGCAACCCCCCCAAAAAAAAAACAAAAAAAACAGAAATCTGTAACCACAATATTACGCATGAAATGTAACATTATTTTACATTCTTTGGACTGCCGGTACTTTCGTATAACATCGGAGATAGAATAAGCACAGATGAGACTTTTATAGTACGAGTATCACTACGGACAGATAGGACGGAATTGAACCAATCGTCTATTAGACGAATCGGCATTGGACCAATAGTACCATTGGATGAATTGGCATTAGACCAATCGTCGTTGGACGAATCGTACCAGACCCTTTTGTTTTGTAGAGCGAGCACACTAAATCAAAATGCATGAAACTAAGCAGATTAAAGGGGAATTTTATTCAATCTACTATGTTGTGACAATTCGTATGTTATTTTCAGAAAATGGTCTTCAAAGTTGCCCTTGCCACAGTTTCCTGACAAAAGTGAAAATGAAATATACTGCTGTGCAAAAAGTAAGGACTAAGAGGAGAAGCTAGCATAACAGCCAAACGAGCAGGCAGAACGGACCAAAAGAACACTCAGAAGATAGACTAGGGTCCGGTACGGTAGGGAATGAACATATATGCAGCATGACGTAGGGGGAGGGGTGTCGGAAGGGTTTAAAGCACACGGGCGGTGTACGCTGAGCAATTCGGTGAAAATTATTGCACGGTGTACATCGGTTTGAACGACGTCGAATTGCTGCCACCGTGTGATATGGCCAACTGGCAATCCAGTAGTCTACATCAGGATGACTTTACTCGAGGTCGCGACATTGGGAAGTTGGAAGAAAGTCGAAGTGCGGCTAGTGTGGCCGAGGAGTTCGGGATCGCTCACAGCATCGTTTCACGAGCTTGGAGAGCATTTCGTACGACACGAACAGCTGTCCGAGAGTTTAGAAGTGTTCGTCCGGGAAACACCACGGCGGTGGACGATCGATATATTGTCCTACAAGCGAGAAGAGACAGACGGAAGACAGCATGCAACAGACAACTGGACGTCCGTTGTCGCGTTTTACCGTGGCTAGGAGGCTGCACAAAGGTGGTATATTTGCACAACGACCAGTACGGTGTGTGCCATTAAATCCTGCTCATCGGAGGTGGTGGTTTCTCTGGTGCCAGGAACACCAGAACTGGACACATCATCCATGGGTTTAAGTTCTCTTTACGAATGAGAGCCGATTTAGTCTGACGAGCGATTCTGGACGTATACACATCTGGAGAGAGCAGGGAACACGCCTTTTTACCTATCGTTCTTATCCGGCCACACGTACGTGACTCTTGTTCCGACCTTTGGGTGTTTCCAACATTAATCTCTTTTGAGGGAAGAGACATAACGTTAAGGTTTGAAAATATCTAATAGAAGAAACTCAAATTTACAGAGAAAACGAAACTCAAAAGGAAAGTTAAAATAGGATATACTTTACAGGGTGTAAAATTCAGTACATGTGCACTGAGTTGCGATAACATTAGGTGCACGTGCACTCCCCACAATATCCATCCTCCATTAGGGATGCGAATCTTGTCTCAGAACGAACGACTAGCAGCAAGCCGACGCCTCTGACCAGTCGGCAATCGGGACTGCCATTTCAGATTTTTCGTAACTTTATGCCTTACGCTTGAAAAACAGAATTTTCTATCACACATTTGCTTTGTCTTTGACATCCTAAATGATTTTAGCAAACGCCAATACCAAACGTGCATGAGACAGGAATCACGAATGGAAATGCGATTGCAGGCAGAACGCAGTTGCTTTTTTGTTGACATCTAAATTTTAATACTAAAATGTATTTAACTGTCGACACACGTCCTGATTTTTTTAAGGATATCTTTTGAAAATATATGCGCTGTCAGACTGGCATCAGGTTTTCAGTCTAACTGTCAATCCAACTCATAGGTAGATATACCCCAGAAAACTTGAAAATTACGGTAGTCTACATATGATTTACATGGAATCCACCTGCAGTTGACACATATTTGAGTGTCATTCAAAGTTCTGATTTCGTTCTATTGCTCTAAACAAAACCTCAATTTCCCATGCACTTTGTGGCTTTTCCGATGTTAAACTTAGCACCTTAAGTGGCGTAATTTTTTTTTCTTCAGAATACTACTGGTCTCACAATTTGAATTGGAAAAAAAAAATTCCCCTTAAACATGGTTAGCGGTATAGCTCTTGGACTTTTGTCAAATGACCTGATAATTAGACCCCAGATTTCGGTATTATTGTATATGTTTATTAGTATATTTAAAACTCTTGTCAAAATATGTGCTCACTGGACCCCAGAATCCAGGGGTATCCTTCCTGTTCTTAGTAATTGAGGTTTTTGTCAAAAGACGTACTCATTAGATGCGAGAATTAGGGTTACCATTTCTGTTTAGTAGTAAATTTGAGACTTGTCGAAAGACGTGCTATTTACACCCGATTATTCAGGTTTATCCTTCCTGTGTAGTAGTATATTTGAGAATTTTGTCAAAAGACTTGCTCATTAACTCCAGGAACCGATGTTATTATTCCTGTTTGTTAGTACATAAAATATGTCAAAAGACGTGCTCATTAGACCCATGAATCCTATGTTTTATTTCTTGTTTATTAGTATATTTGACACGTATGTCAAAATGCGTGCCTATTAGACCAGAGCCTTCAATGTTTTCTTTCCTGTCTATTGTTTGGCTTTGAGGCATTTTATCATTCTTCCTGATTAGTAGTAGGTTCTGAGTCCAAACCTGTGCTCTCTTGGGCTGAGAATTCAGTTTCCACCTTTTTGTTTAGCAGCCGGTTTAAGAGATGTTTATCTAACGATGTGCTTATTAGATCTCAGAATTCAGTTTCATCCTTTTTGTTCAGTAGTAGGTTTGAGACATTTGTCCGAAGATATGTTCGTTAGATCTTGGAATTCTTCTTTTTTTGGAGGGAGTTTAGCGACCACCGTGAGCAACTCATTGGGTCATACGCAGTCTTCGTCCTTAATTTCCAGGGATGGGAGAGAACCAGTGCCGTACACAAACAAAAACATCCACGCCTCACTAGAACTCGCACCCGGAACCATTACTCACGAACGGTCCGAAGCAATCACTTAAATAATGGCGCCACTAGGGGGCATCTAAGAATTCAGTTTCATTCTTGTTGTTTATTAGTAACTTGGATAGTTTTGTGAAAAGGACGTGTCCGTTTTACCCGAGAATCGGGTGTCGTACTTCCGGATTAGTAGTAGCTTTGAGAATTTTATCTAATGATGCGCTCGTTAGAACCGAGAATTCGGTGTCATATAGTGTTTATCAGTACGCTTTAGGCTTTGCCAAAAGGCGTGCTTCATTACGCTCCAACATAGGGCTTCATGCTTTGATCTCGTGGAGTCCATGCCACGAAGAATCGACGCAGTATTAAAGGCAAAAGATGGCCCAACGAAGTACTGAGGGGATGGTCATAATAAAGATGGGGTGGTCTTACTCTTTAATAGTAGGTACGTTATATTTGCTAAAAGATGAACGCATCGCATCCGATAACACGGCGTTTCTTTCATATATTACCATACAATTACTACTTAAATTTTTAATAATATGACGTCTTTCAAAGCCGAATTTGAGTCAGCATTTTTACGTAACACCTTTTTCTTCCTTCCTCACCAAAAAAGCATCGAAATATCCTAAATTTTATGTCTTTGTTTACATTAAATATAGGAATAAGGTATAAGTAAATAAGAGAAACTGCGACATAACATCTTGCCTTGAATTTATCCAAAGTTTCCTTGGGTCCGATACAAGATAGCATAAGTAGCTTTGGAGTTTCCACAGTTCCAGCTGAAATAATGACTTTTTTCCTGGCTCTTACGAAATGCCTACGTCCGTTGAATTGGAAGAAAAATCCTGTAGCTCTCTTATTTTCGATCTGGACCTGTAAGAAATTAACGAAAAGCTACATTACGTAAAGTAAATGACAATTTCTTTTAAGCGTCGATTCGCATTACTAATACAAAAGTTTTTTGGGTTTTTTTAGTATAGACGATCTTAATGCATCATTTCTACCGCTCTCATCAAAAACGAATAACGATTCAACGGAAAACATAAAGTTTTACGTAAAGCTCGAGAAATTTCCATTTGAAACTAACGAATGGAAAAATAGCTTTTGAATTTAATGTTAAGTTCCTAGTGGGACATTTTTTTCTTTTTGAAGAAGCGGAGGGAGGACCATTGTTTAACGACCACCATAAACAAATACACAGGACTAGAGCAAAGTCATCACCCTAATTTGCAGGCACTTGTGCCAGAAATGGGAGAGAGAAACTAACCATTAGCAAGCCGTTGTTACCACTCAGCCATCTGGGCTGCTGCAAACATTTTAGTATTTTCACCGTCTGACGGTGGACGACGGAAAAGGAAGTACGGAATTATTGAGCACAGTTTATAATTACCAGTAACTGGCAGCTGATAAACACTGAGAATGCTAACAAATGGTGAATGAAAGATCGACTAAGTTCGTAGTTTCCACAGGATTGGGCCAAAGAAGACTTTGACGAAAGTAGGTAGCACACGGTTTGAGTGATGTGGAAAACTTCAAACGAATAAATACTTGCTCCGAGTTTGTACAAAGCAGCTGATAGTAAACCTTGTTTCCCAAACAGCATTATTACCAGTGAGGAGAGCTAGAGCTTGCTGAGTCACCCTGAGACCAAACAACACAGAACGGATCGACAAGACCCCAACTGGGGCGTCAAAACGAAATCATGCTGTTCCTATCTTTGAAATCGCAAAGTTCCTTAACAAGGAATTTTCAGCCGCTAAGTAACTCGGAGAGTTTTGTGAAAAAGGCAACTACCGGATATTTTTATTCCTGTTGGGGATTTAACAACCATAATGGGTAACAAGATGAATTATAAGCAGTCGCCTGTCCCTTACTTAAGACCACTGTTTCTACGGAACGGAAAGAATCAGTGCCGTAAGACAAAGACACCGCACGGACCCGGAATCATCTCAAACGAACGGTCAGATGTCAGCGCTTAGGGCGGTGCGACGCTGGGGCGGGATCTCAGAATTTTGCATAGATTCATTGAAATGTTTGTTCGAAAGGATAGGTTGACAACGACAGATCTTCGTTTTCAGTTAGCTCCTAACTTTGCGTGTACCACTTCGCATTGTATACAAGAAGCCTGCACTCTCTCAGCATTAACGGGCAGAGGAAGTAGCTACGCATAGTTTTCATGCGTAATATTATCGGTAATTCATATTAATTACGAGTACAACGCTCTAATAACACGGTGTTTAGCATAAAGCAACGAAGCATAGATGTGGATTCTCTTATGCAAGGAAGTATAAAGTAATAATAAGGCCGAAGTGTTTTTTGTTTTATTTTATGCATGTTGGTTTTATGCAAAGTTACTTTCTGCTTAGTTTCTATTGGATTTTTTTTGTGTGTTGTTTATCAGCATGTCTCTTATTTTAGTAATGCATTTTCAGAGATTGACATCAGAGGTCACTACATACGAGGATCATAACAGAATTACAGCACACGTTAATATAAAACGGAAGCGAATGATGCAATCTGGAAAATGATTTTGTCATATCAAGGTCACACTCTCAGCACCGCAGTGGTGTCAGATCGACGCGATATCATTTGCTGTGTCAACGTGGGAGGGTTTGGAAATGGAATAGTGCAGCTCCTCACGTCGAGTCACAGCATTTGACGATCTCTGGTACGTGAACATAGAAATTCTGCAGAGAAAAACTCCGACATAGATCCACATTGTCTTGCAAGAAAATTGTGGGAAATGATCTCTTAATCGAAGCAAAATTTCTTTCTGAAGACAAAGTCGAGATCGAATGTTCAGCAAAAATCGCACCAATGTGTTGGATGCGGGAGCGATCTTGCTGCATGACAACGCATCATGTCATGGCGCAGGGTCGGTAAGGAGGTTTTTTTCGAAATATGGCTGGGAAACTATATCCTCACCATACAGCCCTGATCGCAGTCCACCCGACTTTGATCTTTTCTCAAAGTTAAAACATCGGCTCTGTGCCACCCGCTACGAAGCGTAGGATAAACACTCATTGGACGTGACCAGAGAAATACGACAGCTGAAAAAAAATTACCTACTACGGGGCATCCAAGACCTACCTCACCGCTGGCAAGCTGTCATTGGCAGAGGAAGGGAGTACATTGAACAGCAATAAGGTAAGGTTTCTCCGTTACTTCACACTTTTCTCAAAAATCGACAGTGTACAGAACTTTTGTTATGACCAAGGTATATACATTTGGTTGCTCGGAAAGTCGGTGAACACTTTCAATCTACCACAATTCCTGTAATTGCAAAGCAATGATCATTGTGTTTGATAGTAATTATTAGCAGTTACGCTCAATATACACCTCTCCAAGCTGTGGACAGTTCGAGTGCCATTGAGATTAAGCCTGTGTAATAAAGTTAGTGATTCATGGCACAAACCGCTGGCCAAGCGGGTTGGTGACTGTGTGATAGAATTTCCTCTGATCCCGATGGTATAGTTATACCGCTATTAGCGATAGTCAGAGCCCCTTTAGTAGGAACAGGATGCACCACGAGAAGGCGGGGTTGACATTTGTCAAGGAGAGGCTGTGATGTTACGCATCACCTGACCTTACATCCCATATATATATATACAACCCCGCCTTCTCGTGGTGCATCCTGTTCCTACTAAAGGGGCTCTGACGATCGCCAATAGCGGTATAACTATACCATCGGGATTAGAGGAAATGCTATCCCACACTCACCAACCCTCTTGGCCAGCATGGTGAGTTATGGGCAAACCCCTCCAAAATGACTCCACAACTTAAATCTTGACCCTCAGTCTCCGGCAGCTGGAATGTACCTGGCCAAGGCAGCGGACAGTGCGACATGAAGGCAGAGGGTGCTAAGAATCCCCGGAGGACCGGACTAGGCTGTCATCTGATGCTGACCTTGGCTACGTATAACGGACGCTCCCTGTCTTCTGATTCAAGACTTTTTGAATTGGAAGAGGAACTACAAAAGATCAAGTGGGACATCGTCGGGCTAAGTGAGGTAAGGAGAAAAGGAGGAGATCTCATTGAACTGAAAAGTGGACATCTCTTCTACTATCGTGGGACAGATACTGGCAGAACTAGTGGTGTTGGATTTACAATAAACAAGAAACTGAAAGATAAATTTGTAGAAGTTGAAAGTTCCTCTGACAGAGCTGCACGACTCGTTATCCAACTCTCGAAAAGATACCAGGCTCAGATTATTCAAACTTATGCACCCACCACAAGTCATGCTGAGGAAGAAATTAAAGAATTTTATGAGTATATTCGTGATCTAAATAATAAAGGTAAGCAGCACTTGAAGATAATTATAAGAGATTTTAATGCAAAAATAGGGCAACGGCAACAGAATGAAACTTCAGTAGGTAAATTCGGTCACGGCAACAGAAACCAGCGTGGAAATACTCTCGTAGAGTTTGCAGAGGCAGTAGGGTTTTTCATCTTGAACTCTTTTTTCAAGAAAAAGCCACACAGGAAATGGACATGGAGACATCCAAATGGGACGACAAGTGAAATTGATTTTATTATGTGTAACAAAAAATTCGTCATAGAAGACTGCCATGTGCTCAACAAGTTCAACACAGGCAGTGACCATAGATTGGTGAGATGTAAGATGCACCTCAACACTAAACTCGAACGTGGCAAGCTCATAAGACAAACAAAATCTATTGACATAACCAACCTCAAAAAACACCATAATACCATCAAATTGGAACTGAAGAACAGATTCCCTGCTTTAAAAGGCCTAACATCGGAAGAATTGGATATTTCTGAAGTTAACAGAAAAGTAACCAAAGCTCTTATGGAAACAGCAACAAAATTAGCTGGGTCTAAGAACGAATTGCATGTGAACAAATTATCAGGAAAAACCAAAATGTTTATGCAAAAAAGAAGAGTGATGAGGACAACTAAAGAAAATGTGACTTCCAAAGTGGAATAAATAGAGCTATGAAAGACAATACGAAAAAGTATCACTGAAAACGTAAGGAAATTCAACTGTGAACTAGTAAGGAAATCAATTGAAAACAACCAAAGCCTAAAGATAGCAAAGGGACATCTCAATAAGGGAAAAAAACAGATTATGGCACTGAGAAAAGAAGTTGGTTCTGTAACAAGTAATAGAGGCGAAATTTTGACAAGAGTGAAAGATTTCTACTCCAAATTATATGAAAGGGATGATACATGTACTCCAGACATCATGAAAGGTACCAGTACCAGAGTTCTTCCAGTCCTTCCAGCAGAAGTTACACATGCAATCAAGAACATATAGCGGGGAAAAGCTTCAGGAGAAGATGGAATTACTGTAGACATCATAGAAGAAGCAAGAGGAGAAATCGAAAAAGTACTCGCCCAAATTTTCACTCGATGCCTTAATGAAGGGAAAATTCCTGAGGATTGGAACAACGCTACAATGATCTTGCTACATAAAAAAGGTGACATTGAGGATCTTAGGAACTACAGACCTATCAGCCTCCTACCAGTGGTTTATAAAATTTTCACTGAAGTTCTTTCAGACCGCTTGAAGGTGACACTGGACATGGCTCAACCGGGAGAACAAGCTGGATTCAGGAGTGGCTACAGCACAATAGATCATATCCACGTACTGAGAGAACTAATTGAAAGAGCGAGGGAATATGAACTTCCATCGTGCATGGCTTTTATCGATTATGAAAAAGCCTTTGTTTCGGTGAAACCATCAGCAGTTGCAATGGCTCTGGAATCCTGCGGTATTGAAGATGCATACACTAATATTATTAATAACATCTATGAAAATGCAAGTGCAAAAGATTCGGCTGTTTGAAAATACAACACACATAAAAATTGGAAAAGGAAAGAGACAAGGTGACACCATATCTCCGAAGCTCTTTAATGCCAGATTGGAAAATGTCTTTCAATCACTGAACTGGGAAAACAAAGGATAAAGATTAATGGAGATTATCTAATCCACGTTCGTTTTGCTGATGACATAGTCATTTTTGCAACTACCCCATCAGAGCTACAGGGTATGATCCAGGAACTTGCTGACAAGAGTAAAGAAGTGGGATTAAAAATGAACTTTCAGAAGACAAAACTGATGTAGAATGCTTTTACAAGAAATGAAGATTTATCGATTGATGGAGAAAAGCTGGAGATAACAGACACGTACGTTTATCTTGGACAGCAGATATCAAGTGAGGGTCACATTGATGAAGAAATTAATCGGCCTACAAAAGTTGCCTATAGAGCTTTTGGAAGAAACAGCATAATTTTCAAGAGCAATATGCCATTATGTCTTAAAAGAAAAGTGTTTGATCAATGCATCCTTCCAGTGCTTACGTATGGTGCAGAGACGTGGACCTTAGCTAAAAGAGACATACAAAGGCTGCAGACAACTCAAAGAGGCATGGAGAGGTGCATGCTTGGTGTAACCAGGAGAGATAAGAAGAGGAACTCTTGGATCCGGAAAATGAAAAGAGAGGAAGACATCATGATCACAGTTAAATCTCTGAAATGGCAATGGGCTGGACATACTGCCAGAAGAACAGACCATCGATGGACAGACGAAATTTTAGATTGGATTCCAAGGTACAGGAAAAGACCCAGAAGAAGACCACATGGAAGATGGGTGGATGAAATTCGAAAGTATGCGGGAGTGACATGGAGGAGACTGGCACCAGACAGACCGTTGTGGAGGAAACTTGGGGAGACCTTCGTCCTGCAGTGGATTGATAATGGTTGACAATGATGATGATGATGATGATATATATTGACGCCCGCATACATATATATATATACACTGCTGGACAATTGCTAAGGACGGATCATAAACGGCTATATAGCGCATAAAAAAGTAAGTGTGGTTGGATGCCAAGTGAAATAAAATAATGTCAGAATGCCAGGACATTACAAGAAAGACAATTTTTTGTGCTTTGAAATCCAGAAGGCTTTGGAACGTGTTCAAGGGACAAACAGGCCATTTTGTGCAGAATATGTAAACGTGAAAAAAATGCAATTACCGACCGCAGGCGTTCCGGCGTAAGATGTCAATACGGGATATGGCCACCATGGAGGGCGATGCAAGATTCCACACGTCGTGTCATGCTTTGCACAACATTATCAAGCAGCTGTTGGGGTAATTTATCCCATTCCTCTGTCAGTGCACGGATGAGGGTGTCCTTGTTTATTGGAGGGCATTGGCGACCAGCAAGACTCCCCCCCCCCCCCAAAGCATTCCACACATTTTCAATGGGATTCAGATCTGGAGAACGTGCTGGCCATACGAGGCGTTGAATATCCTCGCTCTCAAGACACTTCTGGACAGCGACTGTTCGATGACATGTTGCGTTGTCGTCCATGAAAATGAATCTATCACGGACAGCACCACGGAACATGCGAACATGAGGTAGCAGAACATCATTAATGTATCATTGGCCAGTCATAGTCCCAGTTGGAAGCACATAGAGGGACGTACGACCATTGATCTTGATGCCAGCCCATACCATGACACTACATGTCGGATATCGGTCCCTTTCCTGTATGTTTGCTGGACAATATGCAACACCACTACACGCCAGATCAGTTGTCGTCGACAATCAGACGATAGACTGTATCTACTCTCATCTGAGAAGAGGACAGCAGCCCAGTCGTTATCAGTCCAATTGCGATGTTGATGGCACCATTGCAAACGGGCGGTACGCTGACGTCTGGACAATGGGATGCACACAACAGGATGGCGGGCGTATAATCCTCCTTCATGCAAACGTCTGGCGAATGTTTTTCGGGAAATCCGCTGCCAGTAGCAGCCATAAACTGATTTGCTACCTCACTAGCTGTGCTGCACCGGTGTCTTTTTTGTTGATAGCACTATGTACCGATGTTCTACAGGTGTCGTTCTGCAAACACGACCTCCCCCGTGACGTTTGCTACACTCTCCATTTGTTTGAAATGATTTCCAAAGCCTTGAAACAACACTGTGGCTGACGTCGAACTCCCTGGCAACATCTGTTATTTTTCGCCCTTCTTCAATCTTGCCAATAATACGGCCACGAGTAAAATCATCTAGGTGATGTCGGGAAGACATACTGAAAATTGCAGGTTCGACAATTGATTCTTTCCGTTTCAACTTTGCGTTTTGAACAACAACGGTCAATACGCGTCAAATCCTTTACATCTCTTATTAGCGCTATGACGTCACGAACAAGTTCGGCAATTCAAAATTTGCATACGCACAACACGTCTTACTGTATCCCGTACTTGATGCTAATTTCCACATTTTCCTGCCTTCCATTTTATGGTTGTTATCGTTGCTATTGTCGTCCGTCCTTAGCAATTGTCCGGCAGTGTATATATAAGGTCAGGTGATGCGTAACATCACAGCCTCTCCTTGACAAATGTCAACCCCGCCTTCTCGTGGTGCATCCTGTTCCCACTAAAGGGGCTCTGACGACCGCCCATAGCGGTATAACTATACCATCGGGATCAGAGGAAATGCTATCCCACACTCACCAACCCGCTTGGCCAGCGTGGTGAGTTATGGCCAAACCCCTCCAAAATGATTCCACAACTTAAATCTTGGCCCTCAGTCTCCGGCAGCTGGAATGTACCTGGCCAAGGCAGCGGCCAGTGCGACATGAAGGCAGAGGGTGCTAAGAATCCCCGGAGGACCGGACTAGGCTGCCATCTGATGCTGACCTTGGCTACTTACAATGGACGTTCCCTATCTTCTGATTCAAGGCTTCTTGAATTGGAAGAGGAACTACAAAGGATCAAGTGGGACATCGTGGGGCTAAGTGAGGTAAGGAGAAAAGGAGAAGATCTCATCGAACTGAAAAGTGGACATCTCTTCTACTATCGTGGGACAGATACTGGCAGAACTAGTGGTGTTGGATTTATAATAAACAAGAAACTGAAGGATAAAGTTGTAGAAGTTGAAAGTTCCTCTGACAGAGCTGCACGACTTGTTATCCAACTCTCGAAAAGATACCAGGCTCAGATTATTCAAACTTATGCACCCACCACAAGTCATCCTGAAGAAGAAATTGAAGAATTTTATGAGGAAATTTGTCATCTAAATAATAAAGGTAAGCAGCACTTGAAAATAATTATGGGAGATTTCAATGCAAAAATAGGGCAACGGCAACAGAATGAAACTTCGGTAGGTAAATTCGGTCATGGCAACAGAAACCAGCGTGGAAATACTCTCGTTGAGTTTGCAGAGGCAGAAGGGTTTTTTATCTTGAACTCCTTCTTCAAGAAAAAGCCACACAGGAAATGGACATGGAGACATCCAAATGGGACGACAAGTGAAATTGATTTTATTATGTGTAACAAAAAATTCGTCATAGAAGACTGCAGTGTGCTAAACAAGTTCAACACAGGTAGTGACCATAGATTGGTGAGATGTAAGATGCACCTCAACACTAAACTTGAACGTGGCAAGCTCATAGGACAAACAAAATGTATTGACATAACCAACCTTAAAAAACACCATAATACCTTCAAGTTGGAACTGAAGAACAGGTTCTCTGCTTTAGAAGGCCTAACATCGGAAGAAGTGGACATCTCTGAAGTTAACAGAAAAGTAACCAAAGCTCTTATGGAAACAGCAACAAAATTAGCTGGGTCTAAGAACAAGTTGCATGTGAACAAATTATCAGGAAAAACCAAAATGTTGATGCAAAAAAGAAGAGAGATGAGGACAACTAAAGAAGATGTGACTTCCAAAGTGGAATATATAGAGCTATGCAAGACAGTAAGAAAAAGTATCACTGAAGACGTAAGGAAATTCAACTGTGAACTAGTGAGGAAAGCAATTGAAAACAACCAAAGCCTAAAGATAGCAAAGGGACATCTCAGTAAGGGAAGAAAACAGATTATGGCACTGAGAAAAGAAGATGGTTCTGTAACAAGAAATAGAGGCGAAATTTTGACAAGAGTGAAAGATTTCTACTCCAAATTATATGAAAGGGATGATATATGCACTCCAGACATCATGAAAGATACCAGTACCAGAGTTCCTCCAGTCCTTCCAGCAGAAGTTGCACATGCAATCAAGAACATGAAGCGAGGAAAAGCTCCAGGAGAAGATGGAATTACTGTAGAAATCATACAAGAAGCAAGTGGAGAAATTGAAACAGTACTCGCCCAAATTTTCACTCGATGCCTTAATGAAAGAAAGATTCCTGAGGATTGGAACACCGCTACAATGATCCTGCTACATAAGAAAGGTGACATTGAGGATCTCGGAAACTACAGACCTATCAGCCTCCTATCAGTAGTTTATAAAATCTTCACTAAAGTTCTTTCACACCGCTTGAAGGTAACACTGGACATGGCTCAACCGAGAGAACAAGCTGGATTCAGGAGTGGCTACAGCACAATAGATCATATCCACGTGCTGAGAGAACTAATTGAAAGAGCGAGGGAATATGAACTTCCATTGTGCATGGCTTTTATCGATTATGAAAAAGCCTTTGATTCGGTGAAACCATCAGCAGTTACAATGGCTCTGAAAACCTGCGGTATTGAAGATGCATACATTAATATTATTAATAACATCTATGAAAATGCAAGTGCAAAGATTAGGCTGTTTGAAAATACAACACACGTAAAAATTGGAAAGGGAGTGAGACAAGGTGACACCATATCTCCGAAGCTCTGTAATGCCACATTGCAGGGTGTTTTTCAGTCACTGAGCTGGGAAAACAAGGGGATAAAGATTAATGGAGATTATCTAACCCACCTTCGTTTTGCTGATGACGTAGTCATTTTTGCAACTACCCCATCAGAGCTGCAGAGTATGATCCAGGAACTTGCTGACAAGAGTAAAGAAGTGGGATTAAAAATGAACTTTCAGAAGACAAAAGTGATGTTCAATGCTTTTACAAGAAATGAAGATTTATCGATTGATGGAGAAAAGCTGGAGATAACAGACACGTACGTTTATCTTGGACAGCAGATATCAAGTGAGGGTCACATTGATGAAGAAATTAATCGGCGTACAAAACTTGCCTGGAGAGCTTTTGGAAGAAACAGCATAATTTTCAAGAGCAATATGCCATTATGTCTTAAAAGAAAAGTGTTTGATCAATGCATCCTTCCAGTGCTTACGTATGGTGCAGAGACGTGGACCTTAACTAAAAGAGACATACAAAGGCTGCAGACAACTCAAAGAGGCATGGAGAGGTGCATACTTGGTGTAACCAGGAGAGATAAGAAGAGGAACTCGTGGATCCGAAAAATGACTAGAGTGGAAGACATCATGATCAGAGTTAAATCCCTGAAATGGCAATGGGCTGGACATACTGCCAGAAGGACAGATCATCGATGGACAGCTGAAATTTTAGATTGGATTCCAAGGGACAGGAAAAGACCCAGAAGAAGACCACATGGGAGATGGGTGGATGAAATTCGAAAGTATGCAGGGGTGACATGGAGGAGACTGGCACAAGACAGACCGTTGTGGAGGAAACTTGGGGAGACCTTCGTCCAGCAGTGGATTGATAATGGTTGACGATGATGATGATGATGATGATATATATATATATATTTAGGGATGTAAGGTCAGGTGATGCGTAACATCACAGCCTCTCCTTGACAAATGTCAACCCCGCCTTCTCGTGGTGCATCCTGTTCCCACTAAAGGGGCTCTGACGACCGCCAATAGCGGTATAACTATACCATCGGGATTAGAGGAAATTCTATCCCACACTCACCAACCCGCTTGGCCAGCGTGGTGAGTTATGGCCAAACCCCTCCAAAATGATTCCACAACTTAAATATTGGCCCTCAGTCTCCGGCAGCTGGAATGTACCTGGCCAAGGCAGCGGCCAGTGCGACATGAAGGCAGAGGGTGCTAAGAATCCCCGGAGGACCGGACTAGGCTGCCATCTGATGCTGACCTTGGCTACGTACAATGGACGGTCCCTATCTTCTGATTCAAGGCTTCTTGAATTGGAAGAGGAACTACAAAGGATCAAGTGGGACATCGTGGGGCTAAGTGAGGTAAGGAGAAAAGGAGAAGATCTCATCGAACTGAAAAGTGGACATCTCTTCTACTATCGTGGGACAGATACTGGCAGAACTAGTGGTGTTGGATTTATAATAAACAAGAAACTGAAGGATAAAGTGGTAGAAGTTGAAAGTTCCTCTGACAGAGCTGCACGACTTGTTATCCAACTCTCGAAAAGATACCAGGCTCAGATTATTCAAACTTATGCACCCACCACAAGTCATCCTGAAGAAGAAATTGAAGAATTTTATGAGGAAATTTGTCATCTAACTAATAAAGGTAAGCAGCACTTGAAAATAATTATGGGAGATTTTAATGCAAAATTAGGGCAACAGCAACAGAATGAAACTTCAGTAGGTATATTCGGTCACGGGAACAGAAACTAGCGTGGAAATACTCTCGTTGAGTTTGCAGAGGCAGAAGGGTTTTTCATCTTGAACTCCTTCTTCAAGAAAAAGCCACACAGGAAATGGACATGGAGACATCCAAATGGGACGACAAGTGAAATTGATTTTATTATGTGTAACAAAAAATTCGTCATAGAAGACTGCAGTGTGCTAAACAAGTTCAACACAGGTAGTGACCATAGATTGGTGAGATGTAAGATGCACGTCAACACTAAACTTGAACGTGGCAAGCTCATAAGACAAACAAAATCTATTGACATAACCAACCTTAAAAAACACCATAATACCTTCAAGTTGGAACTGAAGAACAGGTTCTCTGCTTTAGAAGGCCTAACATCAGAAGAAGTGGACATCTCTGAAGTTAACAGAAAAGTAACCAAAGCTCTTATGGAAACAGCAACAAAATTAGCAGGGTCTAAGAACAAGTTGCATGCAAATAAATTATCAGGAAAAACGAAAATGTTGATGCAAAAAAGAAGAGAGATGAGGACAACTAAAGAAGATGTGACTTCCAAAGTGGAATATATAGAGCTATGCAAGACAGTACGAAAAAGTATCACTGAAGACGTAAGAAAATTCAACTGTGAACTAGTGAGGAAAGCAATTGAAAACAACCAAAGCCTAAAGATAGCAAAGGGACATTTCAGTAAGGGAAGAAAACAGATTATGGCACTGAGAAAAGAACATGGTTCTGTAACAAGAAATAGAGGCGAAATTTTGACAAGAGTGAAAGATTTCTACTCCAAATTATATGAAAGGGATGATACATGCACTCCAGACATCATGAAAGATACCAGTACCAGAGTTCCTCCAGTCCTTCCAGCAGAAGTTGCACATGCAATCAAGAACATGAAGCGGGGAAAAGCTCCAGGAGAAGATGGAATTACTGTAGACATCATAAAAGAAGCAAGTGGAGAAATCGAAACAGTACTCGCCCAAATTTTCACTCGATGCCTTAATGAAGGAAAGATTCCTGAGGATTGGAACACCGCTACAATGATCCTGCTACATGAGAAAGGGGACAATGAGGATCTCGGAAACTACAGACCTATCAGCCTCCTATCAGTAGTTTATAAAATCTTCACTAAAGTTCTTTCACACCGCTTGAAGGTAACACTGGACATGGCTCAACCGAGAGAACAAGCTGGATTCAGGAGTGGCTACAGCACAATAGATCATATCCACGTGCTGAGAGAACTAATTGAAACAGCGAGAGAATATGAACTTCCATTGTGCATGGCTTTTATCGATTATGAAAAAGCCTTTGATTCGGTGAAACCATCAGCAGTTACAATGGCTCTGAAAACCTGCGGTATTGAAGATGCATACATTAATATTATTAATAACATCTATGAAAATGCAAGTGCAAAGATTAGGCAGTTTGAAAATACAACACATGTAAGAATTGGAAAGGGAGTGAGACAAGGTGACATAATATCCCCGAAGCTCCTTAATGCCACATTGGAGGGTGTTTTTCAGTCGCTGAGCTGGGAAAACAAGGGGATAAAGATTAATGGAGATTATCTAACCCACCTTCGTTTTGCTGATGACGTAGTCATTTTTGCAACTACCCCATCAGAGCTGCAGAGTTTGATCCAGGAACTTGCTGACATGAGTAAAGAAGTGGGATTAAAAATGAACTTTCAGAAGCCAAAAGTGATGTTCAATGCTTTTACAAGAAATGAAGATTTATCGATTGATGGAGAAAAGCTGGAGATAACAGACACGAACGTTTATCTTGGACAGCAGATATCAAGTGAGGGTCACATTGATGAAGAAATTAATCGGCGTACAAAACTTGCCTGGAGAGCTTTTGGAAGAAACAGCATAATTTTCAAGAGCAATATGCCATTATGTCTTAAAAGAAAAGTGTTTGATCAATGCATCCTTCCAGTGCTTACGTATGGTGCAGAGACGTGGACCTTAACTAAAAGAGACATACAAAGGCTGCAGACAACTCAAAGCAGCATGGAGAGGTGCATGCTTGGTGTAACCAGGAGAGATAAGAAGAGGAACACGTGGATCCGAAAAATGAAAAGAGTGGAAGACATCATGATCAGAGGTAAATCCCTGAAATGGCAATGGGCTGGACATACTGCCAGAAGAACAGACCATCGACGGACAGCCGAAATTTTAGATTGGATTCCAAGGTACAGGAAAAGACCCAGAAGAAGACCACATGGAAAATGGGTGGATGAAATTCGAAAGTATGCGGGAGTGACATGGAGGAGACTGGCACAAGACAGACCGTTGTGGAGGAAACTTGGGGAGACTTTCGTCCAGCAGTGGATTGATAATGGTTGACAATGATGATGATATAATATATATATATATATATATATATATATATATATATATATATATATATATATATATATTGACGCCCGCATATATATATAATCCAACTTTTCAGTCATTGCTGCCTCGTTTGTTCCCTTAAAATGGCATTCAGCGTTGAGAAATAATTGCAACCCAAACGCACTTGGAGACAAAGCACATCTTTGATTATCGTTCGAATTATTGGCTAGATAACGTGTTCTCAGGAACCAACGGCTGTGGTAACGTCAGGGTGTTCTAATCATAAACTTTTCTAGCGTATGTTTCCGTTTCTATTTCTCAGAATATAGAAGGTATGACTTTATAGTTGTACGAATCACAATTTCTCAATATAAGGATCTTAGTGTCACAATAAATCCACTTTGTGTGACGATACCTACAGCAGATTTAACACGTTCAATAATACCGTCCCAACTGCTCTTCTTTACGGCGTTGTCAGTACTCCACCATTTCCCCGTCATTATTTTCACAACTTATACGCTCATTATGAAGCGGCATTGCTTTGTTTCAGTACCAGTTCAGTAGCCACTGAGAAAAAAACCTCTTTGAACTATTATTTTAATTTAAGGGCAACAAACCATGTTAAGCGCCGGTGTTGAATGAAGGAATGACTACAAACGTGAATTCGATAATTAGTTGTATGATTATGATTGTACGATTAGAATTATTGTACAATCAATGAATTGAATTTAAAATCGCACTGGTAAATAAATGTGAGCTGAAGTGTAAGCGAGTTAAGTGCTTTAAGGCCCCACAGAAAAATATGTGATTCCTGTGAGGAGAAGCAAACAGCTCTAGGAAAATAGAAGTGAATACATTAGACATCTAATTACTTCATAACTGAGATAGTATTGAAAAAACAGTGATTTCAAAAATCAACCGTCGCTACATTTTTAGCTTAAGCATGATTCAGCTCATCGTCTATGGGTATAAAGTTGCAGGTGGTGTAACACATAGGTCTTCATTCCTGTAATAATTTGTCTCCTCAGAGTTCTCAAAATGGAATATATTAAGTTACAACTAACCCCAAAAGTTGGCTGAAAACTGCAGTTGACGTCCATTTACTTGTCTGTGAGAGGTGGAACAAGACTTCGCCATGTCCTGCTAAATCATATCTTCTTGTTTCAACCACTAAGACTATGAAATTCTTTTAAATTTCAGCAGTTGTTCCACAGTATCTCTTGTAATTACGGAAGTACTGGTGGTTACCTTAAAACTTAACGCAAAGCTCTGCCTTTGCAAATGTTATAACGCGAAACAAAACTGCGCGCCTTAAGAAAAACATTTTCTGCGGCCCTTCCTTTTTAAAACTCATGTTAATGTCCTCACATTTCTTTAAAAAATTGCATATTTTGCTTCATAATTTAATTTTTAGATCTATGGTAAAATATTTTTTTGAAATTGACTATGATTGTAATGTTCACATAACTTCTTTTTTTCAATTTTAAACAAATAACAAATGTGAGTTACTTCTAAAATATCTTCCAATGACCTTTCTCCTATGGCGATTATAATCAACAGCACATTTTGTTTCACCGTTACCCAGTCTGAAAACTGACAACTTGTTCTGTAAATTTTTACTGGAAAACGATTTCCTCATTTTGCTCTAAAATCAGTGGTGCTACAAGATAAAATAATGGTCATTCTCTTGTTATCTTATGCAGAGGAAGGCTAAGCACTTATATGCTATAGAAATACCTTTCATCTTATGAGGAAATATATCTTTCAAAAGGATAATATCTTTTGTTTTCACGAAAATCGAAACGGTGCAAGCACATAGTAATTTTTGTTTTTCTGAAAGTTGCCGAAACAGCAGAAGACAGTAAATAGTTCAAACTTTTTACTGCTGTTGCGAAATGGGTTGAACGGAATTCTGGAAGCTTGGAATCTTTGTGGTTAGACAAAAAAATACTATAAATTTACCTCTGCATTTCTTTCTTTTGCATCGCTGCTTTACATGTTAAAAAGAGTTTTGACATTACTATGAAATAAAATATTTTGTCCTTAACTAAGGATGTGCTAATGACCAATGGATTCCGTCCATTGCTCATGAAGGGTACATGACTTCCTTTTCGTTTTAGTCGCTTTTTGTGCACACATTGACTTCATCCAGCTGTAATGAATCAACGTGAAATGCATCATCTATATGCAGAGGGATTTGTATTAAAATATGAGTGATCATGAAAATTCCGTTCTTTCTCCAAGCACTAAAGCCCGAGAAGTTACATTAAACATATTTTTTGTGAGTCATAATGGAGAGATTTCTTCTTTCGGATATACTGAGGTACAAAGACATGTTTCGTTGAATACCAGGCTATTTAAACTACAATGCCAGCACTCGGAATTTCGGGCGAGGAATTGTTTTATAAAATCACTTAACCTTATACTTGAAGAAAAATACCAATAAGCTTTCGCCGGGAATTTAGCTATCAACTGCATTACTCATTCACATACAGAAAAGTGTCGTTTCAAAAGGCAGAATTAAAAGAATAAAAGAGCAAACTGCTGAATTTAGTGAGCTACTTATATCGTATGTTCTACTCCTTATGAAACTTGAAACAGCATGAGAGACTGCCAGTATTAGATTGAAATTTATACATATATATACAACAGGTTGGGACATGCAAATTATTTAAATATCAGGCAAATTCTGCATGCGGCTTTGGTACAGCAACGTCCAACCTTTTCGGTCTTAGGGATAAAACGTTAGTTTAAATGAGATGTTGCAATCAGTAAAGTGCAGACATTGAATCAAAAGTATGTTCTTTGTGTCTCAGCATGCCACATCGCCGAGCAAATTTGCATTACGAACACCTCACAGAGTTTGAGCGGGAACGATTCTACAAAGGAGAGAAGCTGTACTTTCCTTCATGAAAATCGCCGCGCGTATGGGACTAAAGCTAATACAGTGATTCGAACCAGGTTTCAGTGGAAAAATGAAGCTTAGACACACAAAAAATCCTAGAAGTGGAACGCAAAATCGCACGATACATGCAATGACGGACATCTCCACTACATGGCAATGACTGATCCCTCGGCGACATCCACGGTGTCTGTTTAGCAGTACACCACTTTGACAAGTCACGTTTTGTCCTCCAGCAGGGTACGAAGTTGCCAGCCCAAAAGAAAGCTGGTGTCCCCCTGTGGCTAATTCCTTTGACTCTCAATCTCAGGCTGGAATGCAGTCTGCAAGAGACACTGAACCACTGATCGGCAAGAGTTCGTGGTTTTTAACGAGTCACGATTCAACTTGTTGCACTTAATGATGATCGCATATGAGTTCACAAACTTCGTGGTTAACAGCACCTTGCAGCATGCATTTGCAGATGAATACCGACTAAAAACCAATCGTCATGCCTTGGGGCGCTATTGGGTTCAATTCTCAATCTCTTCTGATATGAATTCGGGGATACCACTACAGCCAGCAATATATCAGTGGTGGTTTAGGGGTAGAGGTGGTACTCTTTCTTTAGAGTTGTTCTGGAGCTGTTCTTCAGAAGCAAAATACTCGGCGACTTTTAGTCCGAAATATTCAAGACCTCTTCAATGCACGACAAATACCGCTTCTTTCCTGGCCTGCAGGTTCTCCGGATATGTCACCGATACAGCCTGTCTGAGACCTGGTGCCTAAAAAATTGGCCCGTCTAGTACATCCGCCAGTAACTATCAATGAACTCTGATCTTGCAGAGAAGCAGCGTGAGAGGTTATTCCCAGGACAATATCAAAAACATCATCCATTCACTGCGACGATGTGTGGAAACTGTTATTGTCACTGCAGGTGGCTTAACCGGATACTGATTTTTGAAGCCAAAACATCTGGTCTCTTCAAATGTAGTCAGTTATTTCCTGTAACATGAGGGATAAGTGAGGTAAATTTTATTTGAATAGTGCGACACATTCTGCATGTTGAAAGTTTTAAAGGTAGTTGTGTAATATTGATCAAAGTAGTGTGGTTAGTCATAGAAATCACGTTCCTTCAACGGTTGTTTGCTTTAGTGTCATACGTCCGTTGTGTTGTTTATTCTGATTCCGTTCTAATTTTTCTTAATAATGGATCAAAGTGCTTAATATTTAATAGATATCCCACTTTTCTTGTATGTGACGCAGGGAAGTTAAAAAAAAAAACATTAAGATGCATTCGTTCCTTGTAACAAAACGACGGCTGAACGTATGACAGATTTCTTACACAACGTTTTGCTGTCCACTCAGTAGACCAAAGCATGTAACGACTTCTTGTATTTAGGGTGGCAAATTGGACATTGAACTCAAAGGACAAATTATTGTTTTAATGTTTTTATTTTACCCAATGGACTTGAAACTCTTTGGCTCATCGAGGTCCTTGTTTCAATAACACATAACAGAAAATCAAACAATTTCCCATGCATAATATACGAAACAGGAACGTATTGAGATCACGGCTTAACATGACGCAATAGCAGAATTTAAAAAAATCTCTCAGGTTTCTTTTTACTGAGAAAATATCGCGAATTAACTCCAGGGCATTACACAAAAGTTTTTAAGAAACAAGTCATAGGAGAAAGAAATATATCAGCGACAAGAGGTAGTGTAGCTCCAGGTTGTCTTCCTGAGAAAGAATTTCCATGAACGGTGTAATTATATACAAGCATGTAAAATATTTGGTAAAGAGAAAAAATGGTTTTAAGGATGTAATTAAATACAGGTATGTCAAAGAATGTTTTTTTTTAAATAAAGTCATGGAGTTTGTAAGCAGTCTGATTTCATAGAAATAATACAAATTCTCTCGTGGTGTTAGGATTTTCAATGAATACAAAAGAAACCTGTCCCGTTTTTTTAAATGTAAATGCATTCACTAAATTTAAACTTTCAAAGTAAATACTTTTTATCTGTTATACGAAACGCCCGAATAACATTAGTGTCTTCTAAAAAATTATTCGCAGAAATTTCAACAACGAATCAAGTTTCTAAAGATTTTCTTTTTCATATTAAATTTCTCGACTTTTAGCACATTACAATAATAGAGTCAAATTTGTGGAGAACATGACAGTTATGTTTTTTGAAAATATATTTTATTAAATATTCGTCATAAAGTTTTAAAGCAAAGTTTAGAGTAATTTGTTAAAATCATTATGTATATATATTTGCTAAAATTTGTAAGAATGAAGGTCTTCCAACAAAACAGATAATACTCAAAAACTGGCATTGCGCCAAATAAGAAATATTAAATTATTCTTTATGTTTCCTTTACAGTAACATAACAGACCACTATCCATGTCTAAATGATTTTGAAATCAAGTTAACAGTTTTGACGATACATTCAGCTCTCTGTTTGATAATATTTCCAGACTTCTATTCTTGTTCAAGTTATAGCAGATCTGATACACCTTCGAAAGGTGTGAGATGCTAATGTGAATACTTATGTTCGAGTGATTTACAATTGGTTCACGTTATCATCCATGACAAAGTGACTGCGTGGGCAATCAGAAAGTTTTTTTTGGCAACGATGACGGTGTTTTCGCATGACGGAAAATACATTTTTGCTGATGTAAGACCATGTAGCACCAGGAATGTTTGTTACCAATTAATGCTTTAATCATAAAATTACCAATAATATTAAGGAAAGGGGAAATCTCACCTCGAAATGCAACGAACTGATAATGAGCCATTGAAGTTTAAGGAAATACACGGAATACTTCTACTTAGATAGACCTCGCTCTATGTAATGAATGATATCGATAACGGGAAAACCAAGTTTCTGCTTTCAGGCGACAAGACACAATTTATGAATATCAAAGCCGCTCCTATTCCTCGCGTGACCGTTCAGATATTTTGTCTTTTGGGGCGGCTTCAATCTTATTCGTACCAAGCAAGACACTTGATAAATGAGGTCCTGCTAGGGATGGAATTCCCGACCATTGCTGTTTATCTTTTGTGGTATGTCACCCAATTGTTCGATTAACGTTGTTCAAGAAGGCTCACGTAGGTAACAAAAACTTAAGTTGGATACATTTCCTAAATTTCGTATCAATTCAACTGGTCAGCTGCTGAGAGATATAAAAAAAGCTCTTAAGAAAACCGGAAAATCATTATTTTAAACAAGCCCCAAAGTTAACCATTGATGTGAAAATCGAAAAAAAAAAACATTTAGCAGGAACGGGGGATTTAAAGTTACAAATAAGTGTGGTGTTCCACAGGATAATTTATCGGTTATTAAAAAGGGATCAATTGATACCAAAATTGAGTGATAAGTCTTCGAGTGCTAAAAGATAATGCTTTTTAAAAAACCAGATGGAATACAGACAGCTGTGGAAATATTGAAGGGATTCAAGTCAATAGTGATGAACAATTAAGGAATGAGAACAATATTAAAGTAGAAAAGAAAGCCAGTTCAAACAAACGTGCTATCAAAGTATGAAATTTCTGAGTTTACTTTAAATATAGAAGTATCACTTCTTAGGGGAAGCAAAATAAGTTATCTTTTGCCCTGATAACTTCCATGATCTACTGAAACGATGAAAGATTTCCGTCTATAGCACGATTTAATGATTAAAAGATGAGAAATATATACAATTAAAACCATGAGCACTTTCAAGGCAGCGGCTGCGCTCGAAAGAGCTCATGGTTTTAATTGTATATATTTCTCATCTTTTAATCATTAAATCGTGCTATAGACGAAAATCTTTCATCGTTTTAGTGATTAATGTCGCACGGGTCTTCAATATTTGTTGCTCCATGATCTAAAATTTCAAAATAATGTTAATTCTCAATTTCGTGCCATTGATCTACAATATGTGTTTGCTGAAAATAAAGATTTTTTATAACATCAGGTGACACTCCTACGGAGTTTATTTCGTTTCTGAAAATAAGTACTCGCTAAGCGGTAAGATTTTTATTTCATTTTCTTCGTAATTAATGTTCATAATGTGGATTCAGATACATACCACTAAAAAAGGTTTAGTTTTGAATGATACATAAAAATGTCTTGACTTTTCGTTGTTTCCTTGTTATACGATTAATTTTTGTAGTTACCAATTGTGATATATATATATTTCTTGTAGTTACAAATTTTGATATATTTTGGTTCATTTACTATAATTATATTTCAGGATACAAAAAAAAAAAATATCATTTTCCAATATTAGTGAATACAGGCCCGAAAGAAAGAGTTTTAAATGTTAGCTCATCTTCGACGCCGCAGATACTTCTTCAGCTCCCCGAAATAAAAAGTCACAGGGGGAAAAATCTGTGCTGTATTCTGGATGCTGGAATGTCGTGGACCTGAATTTGAAAATTTAATACTGAACGCTTTGCGCGGTGTTGGGGCGGGCGTTTTAATGAAGCAAAATGTCTCCTGCCATTAGCCGCTCCAGCCGCTTGGACTTGAGTGGTGCAAGTAGAGATCTGACTTTTTCGGCATAGCGGTCAGCGTTTACGGTCTTTCCGGTGGAGAGACATTCCACCAACAGAAGACCCTTTTGTCGGAAAATGTTCAACATGACCTTTCGTGCACTTGTCTGCATTCACTTTGACTTTGCTGTGCAGAAGACGTTTGCTTCCATCGGCTGCTTTGTCTTAAGCTTTCAGGTTGATAATGAAAGTACCACGTTTTATTACCAGCAATGATGCTGTCGATAAAGCGCTGACCTTCCTCATGATTGTGCAGTAAATGCACCCATGCCACTGTATTTCTGCACAGAGTGCAAATTGTGTGTCACTCACTGCGCGCAAATCTCCCGGTACTGTCAACAATCCCGAATAGTGCTGTGCAAACTCTCTACACTGATTCCAAATTTGTCAGCAAATTCTTACACGGTGACCCTTCTGTCTTTCCGAATCAGACTTTACACTTCAGCAACAGAAGCATCGGAGATCACAAGGTGTACTTGCCGTGGTCTCGAATGTTGAGTCAACGATGACCTGGCCTCTTAGAACCGCTTACTCCAGTCTATCACAGGTGAAAAAAACATGCAAGTCTTACATACGTTACTCAATCTGCGATGGATTTTCGTACTCCCCCGACACCTTCCACGGTTAGAAATCGGATAATCGGTCTCTGTTCAACGTTCGTTGGGTGAATCATAACTGGTTGGACCGAACACTTGCTCGAGGTCCAGTGCAAAGGCCAACTGTTCCTGTCGTCGCGTTATCAAGCACCTCATTTCACTGCGTCGTAACACCAAGGACGTACAACATACATTGTGCATCGACCCTGCCACGGTAAACCCATTCTGAAGTTTGCCGAGCTCGTTGCCTCGTTTCCTATTGAATAACCCTTATATATTCGTAGTCAGCTTGCCATTTGTTGAGTATTACCGTAAGTTTTTTTGAAAATTTAACTGAAGTTGTCTATGAATGTTATTTGAAATCAAAACAATTGGCTTTCAATCGAGAAAGCACCAAAGACTTTTCTTGCACTAGTTTTCCGCCTTTAGTGCTGTTGCAATAGCACTCTTCCTGCAACTACAGATATTGGTAGAAATATCTGACATGGTGACAATTATGATGCTATGCACCTTTGCCAACAGCAGTAAAGTAAATCCCACGTAAACGTCTTCGATGTAATGAAAACGGATAACAGAAGTTGTCAGAATCATTGTTGAAATCTGATCGTCTGGTATCATCCATCTCTGACATATGGAAATGCTTTGGATAAGATGACGTCTCAGCAGCAGTTACGAAAACAGGGTTTAATTGCTACGGCAACAAAGGACAACACTACATAATGTAAAACGAAAATAAGAATATTAAGATCGTTGTATAGCTGAAAGACACCTAAACTCACTTTGGCATTAAAATGTATTGATTATGCGTTAATATTTACTATAAATTAAAAATTTTGAAGATGACAATCCGATTTTTGGCGTAAATGTGACGAGGATGGTAAGTCAGATAATATCCGAAAACTTGAAAATTTTCATCGTCCTGGAGCGGGACTCGAACCCGCGTCTCCCAGAAAACGCCTAGGTATGCTAACCACTACACCACCCAGAACGACCAAGTTTCAAGTTTCCGATCAATTTGAATTTAATCATCACAGTATTCGCTAGTCGAAGCAACCGGTTGGCATACCTAGGCGTTATCTGGGAGACGCGGGTTCGAGTCCCGCTCCAGGACGATGAAAATTTTCAAGTTTTCGGATATTATCTGACTTACCATCCTTGTCACATTTACGCCAAAAATCAGATTGTCATCTTCAAAATTTGTATTATATGACGTAATCCCGTATTTCTTTCATGATATAAATTAAAAAATAAATAAACGGAAATAAATGAGTCTGATGGCTTATATGCCTTTTTTTAGAATCGTGAGCCAGTTTCGAAATACCATTTTCCCCACCGATTCAGTTTTCTTTATCCAACATATTTTCTTTCACAGTGGATTTACATTAGCAAAATCATCTGAAGGAGTAGGAAGTGATTACTACTTGTTAGCTTTTCTTTCGCACTAACAGTTATGCAGTGTATAAACATTTCCATTTATTGCAATACCTAGAAGGTAATTCAGAGTAGGAGTTCAAGAATAGAAAATACGATCTAGAATGTAATGATACTTCAGAATCACGTGCATACTTTAGAGAAATTTTAGTTCATTTTGTTCGATCTTTAAGTGTTACGTAAGTATAATCAGCAAGTCCTATTTCCCGTGTCTTTTTTGAAGTACGTTTGGGAGATATTCCTTGTTATGAGGTCTTTAGAAGAAGAAAAGATATATCTCATATGTTTTGGTTTTAGCTTTTGTGATGTATAACACGTCGAATTTTCAGTTACAAATATTTTTCATGGTTCAGATCTAGGGAAGCGGGTTTTTGCCGCACTACACAGAGTACGAAACTTACTAACATTTCTCCAATTTCAAATCTGTAATTTAGTTTAACATGGTATTTTTCGACAAATAACTGAGTGATAATTCTTAAATCCTTTTAATTTTCCGGAGCAACTTTCTTAAATGTTAAAGTTTTTCCTTTTCTTTCATTGAATAGTAAATTATTTCAAAGCCATAATGAAACATAAAATTAGAGTATTCCGAACTTTAAAAGAGGTAGTACCACAGCAAATAAAAAACAGCAGTAAAAAAAACCTTCGTAATGGAATTCAATTAATATAGTCTGAATAGAAATGATAAATGCAATACTTCAGATCTAGCGATGTGAAAAAGTATTGATAAGAAATATTTGTTCTGGTATTCAATTAACCATTATACACTATATCAACAATAGTATGCGGACACCCATTAAAAAGCAAATGAACGGACCCGCTGCGTTGTTAAGATGCGCGGTAAAGCTGCAAACGGTATAAAAACAAGCCTGAAGTTGATAGCGGTCATGCCGCACTGTGAGGTTGAGTAAAAATGTCGGTGCGTGAGAGAACTGACTTTCAGAAAGAAAACATTGTTGGGTGTTATATTAGTGGGTTGCATAAGAGAAATCGAGAAGCGTTTAAACATACCCAAGTCAACTGCTTTGGATGCACTGGATAGGTAGAAGACATATGGCGTGCCTGATGTAGCAAAATGTACTGACAGACCTAATACATCAGTGATAGAGGACATCGAAGCCTCAGGAAAGTCGTTACAGCTAATTGACGGAGTACTGCACAAAACCACAGTGTACAGGTGAGTAAAAATGCTGGAACATTGGTATGTACACGTAACATTCTTAGGGAACTTCATTCCGTGGGTTGCTGTTGTCACAGGCCTTTCATCTCCACTCGGAATGCTACTTGTCGTTTAGCATGATGTAAAGAATACCTATCGCGGATCGTAGATCAATTGAAACGGGTCCTATGGACTGATGAATCCAGATACACAATCCAACAGTGCGATGACCGTGTTTTGGTATGGCGGCATCCGAGGGATCACTATTTGCTGCAGTGTACTGTTCTTACGGTCAAGTTTGGAGCTGGCAGTGTACTCGTGTGGGGGTGTTTTTCCAGGTATGGTTCCGGCCTTTGGTTACCGTGGACAAACCTGTTAACCAGCACGTCTACCTCGATATTCTGGACAATTATGCCCTACTAACTGTGTGGTTTTACTATGGAAACGAGCCCTGATTTTACCAGCAGGAACATGAGCCGAACCATAAAGCAAGGATTGTTACCGCGTGGTTTGACAATAATTCCGTATCGTGTGTGGACTGGCCAGCAGGGAGCCCCGATCTTAATTCCATAGAACACCTATGGGATGAATTTGAGCGCCGCATAAAAAAGTTTGGAACCAAGGCCTACTACTAAGCAACACTTAGCGGCGGCATTATGTGCTGAATGAAAGTTCATACCTATCGCTGTGTTTCAAAAACCTTGTCGAAAGCATGTCTCGAAGGGTCAGTGCATGCATTAAGCCAATGGTGGACCTGCATCGTACTAAAGTATGTCAATAAATGATATGTTGTGTTTCTCTTCTAGGTGTTCGATGACATTTGTCAATACAGTATATATTTCACCAACGACGAACATCGCTTTTGATCTATTTTTTAAAACCTACAAAAATTCGAGTATAAAGGATTTGGCTTTGATATTTCATAATTGTGAAAAATATTGTTAAGAACCCATGGGCTACCATGTCTTGATTATCACAGTTATGTAGTTTGTTCGTGATTACTTTTAAAACAGTGGTACGAATAGGGAAAACCATGAAGTGAAAACAAGATGTGGGCCGACCACTGTTGATCCACCCGTCTTGCCACCCAAAATGCAATACCAAGAAGGACACGAGATAGCAAAGCCAGATTTACTTGACACATAACAACAGATACAAAGCTGAAACGATTGAGCTTACAGCCCGTGCGACCTGCGGAATACGCAGACATAAATAGTTCGTGTGGACCACATGGCGGGCAATAACAGCCGCTACACGCCGCGGCATCGAACGAAACAGGCTTTGGATGTGGGCTTGGGGTATGTTGGTCCAGGCTGATTCCACACGTGGCCACAGTTCATCAGGCGTAGCCGCAGGTGGTGCTTGCCGGGCCACTCGGTTGACGATCAGCGACCAGACGTTTCCGATGGGCGACATATCGGGAGAACAGGCGGGCCACGGTAGCAGTGACACCTGGTGGGCCGTGAAGAATTGTTGCACGTTGCGTGTCACGTGCTGGCGCTCATTGTCCTTCTGAAACGTGGCCGTTGGCAGGTCCTGCAGATAAGGATGCAGTACAGGCTCCAAAACGTCGGAGATGTAGCGGTGGCTGATGACTGTACCGGCGATGCATACCAGAGGGGTGCAGGTGTCATATCCAATTGCGCGCCAAACCATAACGCCTGGCAACGGACCGGTATAGCGATGCATATTGCAGGCGTCCTACAGTCTCTGGGCACGGTGCCGCCGCCCGCTGATATGACCATTGCGGTGTTGCAGGCAGAACTGGGATTCGTAGGAGAAGACAACGTCGCGTTATTCCGTAGTCCAGGTGCGGCGTTTAACGGCCCACTGTCGCCACACTCTACGGTGTTGTAACGTCAATGGTAATCGGAGCAATGGGAGCCGTGCGACAAGTCCCCGTCCCTGCAGACGACGTCGAACGGTACGTACTGACACAGGTTTATGCGCAACACACCGTAATTCCTGCGCTAACGTTCGTGTTGTGGCGGTGCGAGCCTTCAGTGCTCGCCGCACAACATGCCGGCCCTCCCGTTCGGTGGACTGCCGCGGCTGCGGCAATTGCTCACGTCGGTTCGTCCGTCCCTCCTGCACCCACCGAATCCATACTCGTCTCACTGTGGCTGGATGTCGTCCCACACGGGCGCCGGTGTCTCGGTTCTATAAACGCTGTCCTGATAAGCGATTTTTCCTTTTCTGTCGAACTCCGAAACGTGCTGGAATGACTGCTGTATTCTGCGACGAGGCATCTGAAATCTTCCCACGCAAAAGCCCGGCAGCACAACGGATGCTTGTCAAAACGAGGACAATCAAAACACCGACACAGAAACACCGACAGGTCGAAACACCGACAGTTCAAAACGCCGACATGTCGAAACACCGACAATCAAAACACCGACAAATCATAACAGCTACAATCATAACACCGACAGTTCAAAACACTGACAATCAAAACACCAACAGTTCAAAACACCGACAATCGTAACACCGACACTTCAAAACACCGACAATCATAACACCGACATTTCAAAACACCGACAATCATCACACCGACATTTCAAAGCACCGACAATTTTATGGACTCTAAGCCGGCGAGTAGAGGGACTTTATTCCGAGCGATTGCAAAATCACAGTGGGTGGTATGGGGGATGACAGCACCCAACGAATAGATGTGCTTCTTCCTAGCGGTGAACGATGCAACTTTATTCATTTCTATTCCGATCGACGGCAACATATTTTTATTCCGAGGTATGGCAACATCTGAGTGAATGTGTAGGAATTGGAATGCATAGGATTTGGATATGTCGATGCTTATGTGCTGCCCCTAGCGGTGAACAATAGAACTGCATAAATTTTTATTCCGACATCTGGCAACATATTTTAATTCCGAGCAATGGCAACATCTGAGTGGATGGGTGGGAAGCGGATGCATAGGCACTGGATACGCGTAAGTTCATGTCCCCTAGCGGTGAACGATAGAACTTTATTGATTTCTATTCCGACCGACGGCAACATGTTTTTATTCCGAGCGATGGCAACATCTGAGTGGATGGGTGAGCAAGGGGATGCAATGGTGTTGGATATGTGGATGCTTATGTGCTGCCCCAAGCGGTGGACGATAGAACGTTTTTGAAGGCCATTCGGACCAATGGCAACATATTTTTATTCCGAGCAATGGTGGGAAGGGGAATGCATAGTTGTTGGATATGTCGATGATTATGTGCAGCCCCAAGCGGTGAACAATATAACTGCATAAATTTTTACTCGATCAGATGGCAACATATTTTAATTCCGAGCGATGGCAACATCGTCGTAGATGGGTAGGAAGGTGGATGTATAGGTGTTCGATATACGGATGTTTGTGTGCTGCCCCTACCGGTGAACGATGGAACTTTATTGATTTCTATGCCAACCGACGGCACCATTATTTTATTCTGAGCAATAGCAACATCTGAGAATGCGGGCGGGAAGGGGGATGCATTTGTGTTGGATATGTCGATTCTTATGTGCTGCCCCTAGCGGTCAACGATGGAACTGCATAATTTTTTTCCGACCGATGGCAACATCTGAGTAGATGGGTGGAACTTGTGATGTATAAGTGTTGGATATGTGGATGTTCATATGCTGCACCTAGTGGTGAACGATGGAACTGTATTAATATCTATTCCGAGCGACGGTCACATATTTTGATTGCGAGAGATGGCAACATCTGAGTGGATGGGTGGGAAAGGGGATGCATAGGTGTTGTATATGTGGATGTTCATGTGCTGCCACTAGCGGTGAACGATGGAATTTCACTGATTTGTATTCCTACCGACGGCAACATAATTTTATTCCGTGCAATGGCAACATCTGAGTGGATAGGTGGGAAGAGAAAGGCATAGGTGTTGGATATGTGGATGCTTTTGTGCTGCTGCTAGCGGAGAACGATGGAACTTTATTGATTTCTATTCCGCTCGATGACAACATATTTTTATTCCGAGCAATGGCAACATCTGAGTTGATGGATCGGAAAGGGGATGTATAGGTGTTGGATATGTCGATGCTTATGTGCTTCCCTTGGCGTTCAACGATGGTACTGCATACATTTTTATTCCAACCGATGGCAACATACCTTTATTCCGAGCAATGGCAACATCTGAGTAGAAGGATTGGAAGGGGAATGCATACGTGTTGGATATGTCGATGATTACGTGCAGCCCCTAGCGGTGAACAATAGAACTGCATAAATTTTTATTCCGAGGGACGGTAACATATTTTTATTCTGAGCGATGGCTGCCCTGTTGCTTTTCTGTTGTATGTTACCAGTCTGGACACTCTCCGTTCCGCCCGAGGAGTCACTAGTCGCTGACGACCACACGTTGCACGTAGAGACCGAGTTTTTTGGCTGACAGTCCAGTCTTTAAACACTTTAACAACAGTTGCTCTAGAACACTTCAAGAATGCGGCGGTTTCGGTGATACTCGCTCCATGGTTCCGAGATCCTACTATAACCCCACGTTGAAAGTCCGTCAAATCGCCTTTTTTAGCCATCTCGTCACCAAAAAAATCACTTCTACTACTGTTCCAAGCACTACGGTTTCCCTTTTTATTTTAGCCTCTCCTCTGGAGGCTACAGAGTGCATCCGTAGTTCATTTGCTTAAAACTGTCAGGTGGTCATAATAAAGGGGCCACTCAGTGTATGTAGATGAACTGGAGGTAACCAGGGGCAAATGCCTAGACTACATGCAAACATAACTATGACTGATCCTGTACTTTGGGATAGAATACTAGATTGTTTCCTGGAAGGTGACAGCAAACAATAAATGTATATTACAAATTATACCTATTACTTCCACAACTTAAATGACAATAAACTGACATTTTTTATCAATATATAGATAATGGTACTTGCCATGGAAACATGATTTTTTTGTCACATAAAAAGAAATAGCTGATTCCTAAGATATTGAAATATATTGAAAATTGTACAGTTTCTTCCATAAGCATCGTTTGGTTGTTATCATTCCCTTCTATCACCCACCCATTTGTGCATCCATTCCAATGTTGCCATCTCACGGAATAAAAATAATAAAGTTTCATCGTTCAACACTAGGGCAGCACATAAGCATCGACATATCCAAAATCTATGAAACCCCTTCCCACACATCCACTCAGATCTTGCCATCGGTCGGAACAAACATTAATTCAGTTCCATCGTTCAGCCCTAGAGGCAGCACATAAGCATCGACATGTCCAGCATCTATGCACTGCCCTTCCCACTCATCCACTCCGTGGTTGCCATCGCTCGGAATAAAAATATATTACCTTCGCTTGGAATAAAACTTCATAAAATCCGTCGTTCACCACTAGGGACAGCACATACGCACCGTTTGGTTGTTGTCATCCCCTTCTAACACCCACACATTTGTGCATCCACTCCGATGTTGCTATTCTCGGAATAAAAATAATGAATTTCCTTCGTTCACCTGTAGGGGCAGCGCATAAGAATCGACATTTTCGACACCTATGCATCCCCCTTCCTACCAATGCACTCAGATGTTGCCATCACTCGGAATAATAATTTATAAAGTTCCGTCGTTCACCGCTAGGGGCAGAACATAAGCCTAGTTCGTTTGGTTGTTGTCATCCCCTTCTATCACCCACCAATTTGTGCATCCACTCCGATGTTGCCATCTCTCGGAATGAAAATAATAAAGTTCCATCGTTCACCGCTAGGGCCAGCACACAGGCATCGACATATCCAACACCGCATCCCCTTCCCAATCATCTACGCAGATGTTGCCTTCGCTCGGAATTAAAATATATTTCCATCGGTTGGAATAAAAATATATGCAGTTGCACCGTTCACCACTAGGGGCAGCACATAAGCATCGTTTCGTTGTTGTTATCCACTTCAATTACCCAGCCATTTGTGTATCCACTCCCATGTTGACATCTCTGGTAATGAAAATAATAAAGTTCCATCGTTCACCGCTAGAGGCAGCACATAAGCATCGACATATCCAACACCTATGCATCCCCCTTCCCACTCATCCACTCCGATGCTGCCATCACTCGGAATAAAAATATGTTGCCATCAGTCAGAATAAAAATGTATGAAGTTCCGTCGTTTACCGCTAGGGGTAACCACATCCATCGATTGGGTGTTGCCATCCCATTTCCCGCCCACTCTGCTGTTGCATCGCTTGGAATAAAGTTCTTCTACTCACCGGACAATTATATTAATCCATATAACTGTCGGTGTTATGGTTGTCTCGGTTAGGATTTGTCGGTTTTATGATTGTCGGTGTTTTGAACTGTCGGTGTTATGATTGTCGGGGTTATGATTTGTCGGTGTTTCGGCCTGTCGGCGTTTTGAACTGGCGGTGTTTTGAACTGTCGGTATTTTGATTTGTCGGTAATTTGATGTCAGTGTTTTGATTGTCGGTGTTTTCTACTAGAACCCAGCACAACACATTTCCACTACTTACACCCGGCCTTCTGTGCACCCCTTACAGTGCTTCTCGGTGGCGTGCCGGGCGCACATGATTTGCATATGCCCTGAAATGATAATCGTTTGCATGTCCTCTCGTGGGCGACGCATGCTGCGAATTTCAGGCCAATCGGATGCTTCCTTCTTGGTGTTGCATGTTGGGTGGCCAGCAGTGTATTTTAAACGTTAGTGTAAGCTATCCCATACCGTACAAACCAACAGAAGGGTTATTGTAGCGCAACGTGCCGATAATTCAAATGTATTAGACGTGTCATGACACTCAGTTTGTCTATCGATGCTGAAATTGTGGCTGCGCTGCCGCAGAACGCTCCGAGTTCGCATGGTAACCTCGGTTCTCCGTCGAAAGCGCCTGGAATTGGCCGCGAGCATCTGAACTGGACCTATAATGATGGGAAAACGGTCGTCTGCTCCGATGAATCCTCTTTTCAGTTGTCGTATAAGGACGGTGTGGCGTGAAATTCACACCCCTGTACTTTCTTGAAAACTATTAACGAACTGGTCCGAAATAATCTCCGACTCCGTTCTGACATGTTAATATCATTACATATTCGTGCAGACTGGTATTTAATAATTATTAGGACGGCCAAGACCCATATCACGATGTATCGGATTACAGCTGGTAAGAAGCACAAGGACAGCAAGGATCCGCGAGCACAAATATGATGTTAAAAATGGCTCACAGAAGACATCGCTTTCACGATATGTGATGAAAGAAACGCATTATCCACTACGGAAAGAAGCCTCATTTATTGCATCCCCAAAAAATAAATTCTCATTATATATACGCGAAATTTTATCCAATTGGCAGCACTTATGTTTTCATTGTATATATTTCTTTGTCCATCTCGGTAACCAGCCCTTTGCTTGAAAGTTTTGCTTCAATATTTTGGGATATAATCATGTGCTATGCGATTACTTCTACGTGATCATGATAAAGTGTACGCTGTAAAGGCATATCGAATGATTATTCAATGTCAAAAATGTTGCTCAAACCTTTAGCAAAACAGTTTGTATGTAAGGCACATCAACGTTTCAATGTGAAGTTTAGTGTGACCGAGCCATTTGACCTGTGTTTTACGGGAGCAGTACATACAATTCCCAGAAACAAGTCATTTAGGTTGTCTGTGTCCAGGCAACCAAAATGCCTTCCGAGGGCTTTGAAAACATTTGCGGTAAATAATGGTTGCACATTGACCACCTATCACACATGTTGCCTCGTTGACACTGTATCCAGCAAACAAATGTCTAACGCTCCCCATGAGAACCAGAACATTTACTATGGTAAAAGTTCTGGTCTTTCAAGCAAAAAAAAGTAAACAATCCAATGTAACCCTTCAGTGCGAAAAGTGAACTTCTTTTGTGACAATAAGTAATGGATTTGTCTTTATTTCTGACCTTTTGTAAACGATCTCTTGTACTCTACTCTAATATTTCTAGACAAGAAGTATAGTAGAAGAGACAAGAGCATATGTGTCCGCCTTACTATCCTACAGACATTGCAAGCACAGCCGAGTAAGCACTGACGTTAAACGGAGATACTGTGGAGTAAAATAGTATTACCATTTAATCGGCCCGATCAGAATGATACGCCTGAAGACTAACGTTTAGTGTTTCTGATAGTTAGGGGTTTGCTTTGAAAGAGCTAACAACTTATTTCACTAGCGGTGAAAACCGCTTCCTGGAAAACGGGAATTATAACAAAGCTCAACAAAATATCATTTATTTTTATTAAAACAAATTTATTAAACATATTGTGACTGCATTTTAAAAACAAACCATTGACGGATTTGGTATTCCATGGTATGTCCTAGGGCAGAAATTGACTTTCTGCTCTAGGACATATCATGGAATGTATTTAATAAATTTGTGTTAATAATAATAAAAAAAACAATATTTCGACGATGAAGTGTGAAACGACCAATTATTTAGTAGTTTCACACTTCGTCATAGGAAATAAGGCCTTCTTTATTATCCACGACAATCTGGATGTTGATCAATTGGACAATAAAAATGAAGCAGAGTAATTTCTCTGATAACTTCTTATTAACAACGTTTAGCATGTTCCTTTTAAATGGAATTTAAATTCAAAGATTCAAAGAGAAAGAGAGCCAAGTGTTCGTGTTTTTTATCAAAAGCAAGAGCTATGCAAAGGATTTCGTTAATTAATCATCTTCTATGCAGCTATTGTTTGAAATGTAATACATATTTATTTTTTGCATATTACACAGGAAAAGAGCAAACAGAAAACTAGGTGTAATACTGTGAACATTATTTACAATGCAAGGGAATTGATTACGTGCATTGTTCACCCTGAATATATGACAGTTTGAATGAATTCCAATGTATTTTCATTACGTGAATATTTTTTTCATTTTCATACTCCACATTTTTTTGGTAGCTGACGTATCCTGCAATTGAATCTCATATTAGATATAAAGATTCGCTATAAAAACACTGTAAACAACAAGAAATTCTAGCATTTCTTCCGAACCACTTTTAAATAAAAAGAACGTTTTCAAAATATCATTACAGTACACTATATCTCGTTCTTACGAGAAATACTCCTTGAAATATTCTTGACCATTTCGAAAGTAGCAAACCGTAGTTTCGTGATTAAGACGGTTCCACCCTTTTAGTCGTGATCCCAAAAGTTCTGCCTGTACTCAATGCAAGTCTTGGACCGAGGATGATTTGAAGAAAGTGGCCTGGTCTTATGAATCATGATCATTGGTGCATCACGTAGACGCCCGAGAGAGGACAGATTATCAATGGAGTCTGTGGCACATTTATGCATAATAATAAATAAATACATCGCTCTTTCCACGTTCCAGAAACACACAGCAACAGAACAATTGTTTTCCAGCCGCCGCTGTGAAAACGAACCAACAGATCTCTCGGTATCGCGCCGAGTGCGTTACATGTACGCCACGGGGGCCAACAATCCACGGTGCTATGTGTATTTTTAAGTCAGCTTCTGACATCATAAATCAAGGTGAAATTTCACCTTGGTTCTCACCCTTTGGATTTAACTGCTATAATATATATAGCTAGTGCCGTTAATGCCCACCAGATGGAGACGTCTCAGTAGCTGAGCCCATCTTACGGATTTATGATGTCAGAAGCTGACTTAAAAATACACATAGCACCGTGGATTGTTGGCCCCCGTGGCGTAAATGTAACGCACTCGGCACGATACCTAGAGTTCTGTTAGTTCGTTTCCACAGCGGCGGCTGGAAAACAATTTTTCGGTTTCACCTTGGTTCTCGCCCTTTGGATTTAACTGCTATAATATATATAGCTAGTGCCGTTAATGCCCACCAGATGGAGACGTCTCAGTAGCTGAGCCCATCTTACGGATTTATGATGTCAGAAGCTGACTTAAAAATACACATAGCACCGTGGATTGTTGGCCCCCGTGGCGTAAATGTAACGCACTCGGCGCGATACCTAGAGTTCTGTTAGTTCGTTTCCACAGCGGCGGCTGGAAAACAATTTTTCGGTTTCACCTTGGTTCTCGCCCTTTGGATTTAACTGCTATAATATATATAGCTAGTGCCGTTAATGCCCACCAGATGGAGACGTCTCAGTAGCTGAGCCCATCTTACGGATTTATGATGTCAGAAGCTGACTTAAAAATACACATAGCACCGTGGATTGTTGGCCCCCGTGGCGTAAATGTAACGCACTCGGCACGATACCTAGAGTTCTGTTAGTTCGTTTCCACAGCGGCGGCTGGAAAACAATTTTTCGGTTTCACCTTGGTTCTCGCCCTTTGGATTTAACTGCTATAATATATATAGCTAGTGCCGTTAATGCCCACCAGATGGAGACGTCTCAGTAGCTGAGCCCATCTTACGGATTTATGATGTCAGAAGCTGACTTAAAAATACACATAGCACCGTGGATTGTTGGCCCCCGTGGCGTAAATGTAACGCACTCGGCACGATACCTAGAGTTCTGTTAGTTCGTTTCCACAGCGGCGGCTGGAAAACAATTTTTCGGTTTCACCTTGGTTCTCGCCCTTTGGATTTAACTGCTATAATACACTGCTGGACAATTGCTAAGGACGGATCATAAACGGCTATATAGCGCATAAAAAAGTAAGTGTAGTTGGATGCCAAGTGAAATAAAATAATGTCAGAATGTCAGGACATTACAAGAAAGACAATTTATTGTGCTCTGAAATCCAGAAGGCTTTGGAACGTGTTCAAGGGACAAACAGGCCATTTTGTGCAGAATACGTAAACGTGAAAAAATGCAATTACCGTCCGCACGCGTTCCGGCGTAAGATGTCAATACGGGATATGGCCACCATGGAGGGCGATGCAAGATTCCACACGTCGTGTCATGCTTTGCACAACATTATCAAGCAGCTGTTGGGGTAATTTATCCCATTCCTCTGTCAGTGCACGGATAAGGGTGTCCTTGTTTATTGGAGGGCATTGGCGACCAGCAAGACTCCTCCCCAAAGCATCCCACACATTTTCAATGGCATTCAGATCTGGAGAACGTGCTGGCCATACGAAGCGTTGAATATCCTCGCTCTCAAGACACTCCTGGACAGCGACTGTTCGATGACAAGTTGCGTTGTCGTCCATGAAAATGAATCTATCACCGACAGCACCGCGGAACATGCGAACATGAGGTAGCAGAACATCATTAATGTATCGTTGGTCAGTCATAGTCCCAGTAGGAAGCACATAGAGGGACGTACGGCCATTGATCATGATGCCAGCCCATACCATGACACTACATGTCGGATATCGGTCCCTTTCCTGTATGTTTGCTGGACAATATGCAGTACCACTATCACGCCAGATCAGTTGTCGTCGACAATCAGACGATAGACTGTATCTGCTCTGATCTGAGAAGAGGACAGCAGACCAGTCGTTATCAGTCCAATTGCGATGTTGATGGCACCATTGCAAACGGGCGGTACGGTGACGTCTGGACAATGGGATGCACACAACAGGATAGCGGGCGTATAGTCCTCCTTCATGCAAACGTCTGGCGACAGTTTTTCGGGAGTTCCGCTTGCCAGTGGCAGCCATAAACTGATTTGCTACCTCACTAGCTGTGCAGCGCCGGTGTCTTTTGTTGATAGCACTATGTACCGATCTTCTGCAGGTGTCGTACTGCGAACACGACCTCCCCCGTGACGTTTGTTACACTCTCCATTTGTTTGAAATGATTTCCAAAGCCTTGAAACAACACTGTGGCTGACGTCGAACTCCCTGGCAATATCTGTTATTTTTCGCCCATCTTCAATCTTGCCAATAATACGGCGACGCGTAAAATCATCTAGGTGATGTGTGGAAGACATACTGAAAATTGCAAGTTCGTCAATTGATTCTTTCCCTTTCAACTTTGCGTTTGAACAACAACGGTCAATACGCGTCAAATCCTTTATATCTCTTATCAGCGCTATGACGTCACGAACAAGTTCGGCAATCCAAAATTTGCATACGCACAACACATCGTACTGTATCCCGCAACTTATGCTAATTTCCACATTTTCCTGCCTTCCATTTTATGGTTGCTATCGTTTCTATTGTCATCCGTCCTTAGCAATTGTCCGGCAGTGTATATATAGCTAGTGCCGTTAATGCCCACCAGATGGAGACGTCTCAGTAGCTGAGCCCATCTTACGGATTTATGATGTCAGAAGCTGACTTAAAAATACACATAGCACCGTGGATTGTTGGCCCCCGTGGCGTAAATGTAACGCACTCGGCGCGATACCTAGAGTTCTGTTAGTTCGTTTCCACAGCGGCGGCTGGAAAACAATTTTTCGGTTTCACCTTGGTTCTCGCCCTTTGGATTTAACTGCTATAATATATATAGCTAGTGCCGTTAATGCCCACCAGATGGAGACGTCTCAGCAGCTGAGCCCATCTTACAGATTTATGATGTCAGAAGCTGACTTAAAAATACACATAGCACCGTGGATTGTTGGCCCCCGTGGCGTAAATGTAACGCACTCGGCGCGATACCGAGAGTTCTGTTGGTTCGTTTCCACAGCGGCGGCTGGAAAACAATTTTTCGGTTGCTGTGTGTTTCTGGAACGTGGAAAGAGCGATGTATTTATTTATTAACTGTCGCCACGCATTTGGAATATTTTCACATTTATGCATTGTTGCGCAGAAACAGGTTTTTGGCGGCGGTGTTATGCTGTGGGCGATGTTTTCGTGGGGCACTTTAGGCCTCATTTTCTAAATAGCACAATCCCGGACAGCTGTTAGGCATCTAAACATCGTCGCATAAAAAGTTCACCCTTTCATGGCAACTGTGTTCCCTGCTGGTGATGGTCATTACCAACAAGAAAACTGCGCCATGCCACACTACGAGGATCGTCAAGGAGTGGTTCGAGTAACATGCTGGTGACTTCCTGTTAAGTCAATGGCCTCCAAACTCACCTGACATGAATCCAAACAAATATATGTGGTTCCACTTGGAAAAGCGGGTTCTCGCTGAATCACCACCACCACGAAATGTACGAAAACTGAAGGACCTCAAGACACCTATCGCTACCTCATTGTACCAAATACCTCAAGACAGCTGTCGCTACCTCATTGATTCAATGCCTTGCCAAGAGGCCGCTTTTTTGAGGGCTAAAAGGGTCCTACAGCTTATTAGGTTGAATGTTATAATGTAATGGCTGATCGGAGTAAATTCCGCGTCACAACATGCCCAAATGTATCGTCCACAAAACTTAAGTAGGGCTTTGTATTACAAGAACAGAGGAACGTGTCTCCGGCAGTATCGAGGTTGTAGAATTTTGCGATATCCCTGTAATTCAATTCAATTACCGTAGCCCCAAAGTCGGTCCATAAATAAACCAATATGTAGTATATACAGAAGAGACGGGAAAAGCCTCATGAACATCTGAAAAACGGCGTTTGGGATGCCCTGCAGTTACGGTGATGCCACGGGTCGCAGCTCTTTGTCTTCATTGCGGTGTGCAGTCAATATGCCCATAATGTGCACCAGCGGTGAGCGGCTGTTGCGCTGATAGCACCCCACCCATAATTCCACGTTGCCGTGCTTTGTTGGGCGCTTCACCATGGCTGAGAAATCCTCCTGATGGCCACGTCGCTTTCAGACTCTCACAACCCAAATCATCCTTGGTGAAACAGAACCGCCATTCTCGGCTGAACATCACACTGTTTCGTCACCCCACGCAGCTCTGGAGCGACACCACGCCTAGCAGAGGGTGACAATGGTTCGCTGTTAAGAGTAGCCATCGCAACTAACAGCTGGACAGGAAACCAGGCGCAGCGAATCGGCATGAAATCGTCCGCGTCGATATCGCAGCATCCAAGCCTCCCAGTACACTCCGTAAAATGTCACTCGTTGTGGGCTGTGTGTGCGATACGACATGTCGTCGGATGCGGCGATCGCTGCGCTCGGGCGTCTGTCTCCGTGCTCCGTTCCCTCTGCGATTTTGCACAGATCCTTCCTGGGACACTGTCTCCAAATGTAACCGACTGTTCTGGCATCATGTTATGTATCATCTGCAGAAGGACGCAAGGGCCATCCGGCGGTACGATGGTTTTCGATAACACCTGCGCTGAACACATCCATTAGAAGAAATCGCGTACGACGGCGTCTTAACGGCATTGGTACCCCTTGTTTGTTCTCTAGACACGGTTATACCAGAACCACTCAGTCGTAGCGGTCGTGACAACGTTTGCACTGATGGCCTCCCGGGCTGGTTTTGCGCTTATATCATGCGCGCTGTTCTTGCGACCGGGAGGCAAATGCAATAATTTGCAGAACTTGTACGTGTGCACCTACTCTGCAATTTATAGGGCGCTGCGTTGAGGTCTTTGTGTTGTGGCATTATCTCTGTCAGGCATGTACATTTCCATTTTTTGTTTTTACGAAACAGCTGTGGAAATACGAATAACAGCATTGGGGGGGGGACCATATCTACAAATTCCACCTACATATGTGTTCAACTGGATTAATCTACGCACAGGGTGAACAAACATACTTACAATGGATAACATTTACCGCTAGCGGACAATCAAAGCCAGCCAGTTTTTTTTTTTGTGTACAAAATTTACCTATATAGTAAATTCTATACTTAATTTTTAAAATTAAATACTGTTAATATGTTCTTTGGAAGAAACTGCAAGGAAAGTGTTTAGTGAAATATGTTTTTCCGAATGGGACTACATTAAAATGAATTGTGAAATACCTCTTACAAAATTATTATTATAATTTCTTCTTTTTTTAGGCTTTTCGTTGTTAAACATTTTCTTTCATTGGTGTGATATAAATTTTACGTCTTATCATACATTGAGTGTTCTAGTTTTCACGATCATATAAACAAATACATATTTCATGGAGTTTCTATTCCCCAATGTTTTTTTGTTTGACATTTATTTTAAATTGGAATAAGTACCAAGCTGTTTTGTGTTTGGACCATATAAAAATTATAATGGAAAAAAAAGTAGCCGCCATTAATCATGATGTCGGCATGCCACTAGATGGTGTAGGAGCTGGTACGTACGCCGTTTTAAACAAGATACACACAAATTAGAGTATAATATAAATAATATTTCCTGTAATTTTCTAAAAATTTATTCAGATACATATTTTTCATTACGTCGGAAAGTTCTATCTATATCAAATTTAGAAATGTTTCAAAAAGGAGTTTTTTCTCTTTTAGCTTCAGTGGACAACAAGTGAGTTTCCACTATTTAATTAAATGTACTTTTAAATTCCGGATAAACATTTATGTTTGGTATTTCCATTATGGCACACGTCTGTTAAGAACCAATAAACTTCCGTCGTGGAGCTCAAACTTTTCGATATTGAGTTCTCAAATGACCTTATTTTGGTCAGCACAAATTGCTGTCAAATAAAAAGGGGTGTTATTGATACCCGAACTATGAAGACAACGAATACCAAAATTAAAATTTATTTTTTGTTTTATTAGAAATATACTCATCGGTTTTATGCAATTAGCATTGTACCTTTTCTAGTAATATTTGAGTTAACAAACATTTTTTGTCCACATTTCGAATTTAAGGAACAGAAAGAAAAACCAAATCAACGTTTTTTCAGCTTATATGATATAGCGCAGTGAACTCAACTGTTCATTTTAATCTAACGTGAAAATCAGATAATATCAAAATACAAATTCTAACCTTGCCCTCATTAGCCCAATGTTAATGAACGGCAAGTTTTGTTCACGTATGCAGTTGACCGCTGTCTGTTCCTTCAGAGGTCTTTAGGAAAACATGTCACAAACTTATTTCCTTAGATGGGTATGGAAAAATGAAAAAGCTAGAAATATGTATTCCTCTTAACAGCATGTTTTCCATTTGGTTTTTTTCTAAAGTTAGAAAAGAAAGAAGGAAAATGGGAAAAATAATATAATGAAAATCTCATATGATGTGTTTTGACCCCAAAATTAAAACAGTCGTTTATTCCAGTATTACTATAAAATTGCCTCACTTTTAAAAGAAAGTTCTGTGGATTTCCAATACTGTTCTTAAAGATACAGGAGAACAAAAACCACAGCGGCTAACAGGAAACTACAGAAATTTATCTGTGCGAAGAAGGGTATTTTGCGCAATATTTTTACATTTATTAGACAATTATATTTTAATTAATATTAGTCAGTTATAGGAAGCATCTATAATGCCGCGAACAACTTATTTAAAGAACACTAGTTTTTATTAAAAATCGGAGATGATCCCAATTCGAGCACAGGTATGTTGCGCCAAGTACTGAACAGGATTTACAGATGACATATAAATCCTGTTAAAACTGCTATATTTACCATGTTTCTCATCGTGTAAGATTCTATTAGTGCAGACTGAATAGTTTTAGTATTTGATTTCACAACAGGAAGGTAATTGCGTTTTAGTTCTTCAAAACACTGCGCCATACAGTTTTTTCACAAACTGTAACTTATCCTAATTCTTGGACAGGGAGAGGGATATCCAGACATACCTTCTTTAAAACTTGAGATGGTTATGCACCTTCAAGAAAGACATTAGTAAAGTAAATGGTCGTAGATATCAGCCACTTCTTGAAGGCGTTAATGTAATTTATGCTCAAAATAAGTTACTGTATATTGCTTGCTTTTCTCTTCACCAGCTACTTTCTCAGAACGTAATTTGAACACAATTAATATGCACTGACGGCAGAGTTGATTTCAACTGTTAATGCTTTACTGAACATAATGATTATACAGTTCATAAACTATTTCCGGTTCAAATATGACGCTTGTTAAAGTGTTTGTGCATACGGCATTTTACTTAAACGCCAACATTGTGTTCGCACAGCACAATGATGTCGTCTATCTACACCTGACAAAGAATTAAACTTCCACCAGTAAATTAGCTAAGCGGTTACAATTTCTAGAGTTCCAAAACTGCTAATTACTAATAAGTGAAACATCGAGGTCTGATTTGTTTTGCTGTCCATTCTTTTTTCGATTTTGATTTTATTTTCAACATACATTGACGGAAAAAAATCCCAACACCACGAAAAAATATTTGTAGAGGAATAAAATGGCGGCAATACATTTGTATAGGTAACATATTTAATCGATTAAGGTTTCAAGATCATAGCGTATTGTAAGCGCGAGAAGAGCCAATTTAAATGTGAAATGCTGGTACATTAATAACCTGTGTAACTGCCAGAATGTTGAATACAAGCACGCAAACGTTCATGCACTGTGACGTACAGGTGCTGGATGTCAGTTTGTTGGATGGAGTTCCATGCCTGTTGCACTTGGTCAGTCAATACTGAGACGGTTAATGCTGGTTGGGGGTGACGCTGGAGTTGTCGTCCAATGATGTCCCATACGTGCTCGATTGGAGGAAGATCTGGTGATCCAGCAGGCCACGGCAACACGTCGACACTCTGTAAAGCATGTTGGGTTACAACAGCGGTATGCGGGCGAGCGTTATCCTGTTGGAAAACACCCCTGGAATGCTGTCCATGAATGCCAGCACAACAGGTTGAATTACCAGACCGATGTACAAATGTGCCGTCAGGGTGCGTGGGATAACCACGAGAGCGCTCCTGGTGTCATAGGAAATTTCTCCCCAGACCATAACTCCAGGTGTAGGTACAGTGTATCTCGGCCGCATACAGGTTGGTTGCAGGCGCTCACCTGGCCTCCTTCTAACCAAAACACGACCATCACTGGCACTCAGGCAGAACCGGCTTTCATCGGAAAACACAACAGATCTCCACTCAGTCCGCCAATGAGCTCTAGCTTGACACCACTGACGTCGCAAACGGCAGTGGTTTGGAGTAAGTGGAATACACCCTACAGGGCGTCTGGTTCGGAACTGTCCTTCAATTAACCGATTTGTAACAGTTCGTTTTGTCACTATGGTGGCAACTGCAGCTCGAATTGCTGCTGCAGACGCGGTACGATACGCCACGGCCATACGCCGTACACGACGGTCTTCCCACTCAGTAGTGCCACGTGGCCGGCCGGAACCGGGTCTTCTTGAATCAGTACCTTCCCTTGACCACCGCTGCCAACAATCATGCACAGTGGCTACATTCCTGCCAAGTCGTTCTTCAATATTGCGGAAAAGAAAATCCACCTTCTCGTAGCCCTATTACACGACCTCGTTCAAACTACGTGAGCTGTTGATAATGGCTTCTGGGTCTCCTTAAAGGCATTCTTGACTAACATTAACACACTACTTCGAATCTCAACGACAACTAGCGCTCACGAACGTTACAGCGCGTATTTACAGCAAACCTGCTTTGTATGTTCCGAGGGGCACTACTAGCGCCACACGTATGCGCCGAGCGCGAAATTTGCATAGACCTCATCTTAAAGATGTACTCTCATTGCCTACCAACTTTCGTTTATCTAACACAACCTCTTCTTGGTGTTGGGATTTCTTTTTCCGTCAGTGTATGACAGCTCAGCCTAGTCCTTTATAATAATTCTACAATTATAAAAAAATGTGGTGAAAAATACAGATTATGGACTGTTAAATTTTTTGAAAGAAGGACGATAAAACAATTAGTGATTTTACGCACTTAAGAACTATTTTCGGCAAATGCCATTAATGAAGCTTTGGAAATATATCATCAGATCCTGAAATAAGATTCCTTATTTCTGCAAAAATATACTGTTTAAAGAAAAATACTTTTTTTTTTCGTTTGTGTCATTGTTACGCAATATTTCGGTTTGAAAATCGTTTGATTAAAAATACATTTTTGAGGGCTTTTTTTTTCCAACTAATGACGATTAAGAACAGAAGAAACTGTAAATAATGTACTTTATCAGAAAATATGCAGACTACTGGAAAGTGATTGTTAAATGTATATTTAAAACAATTTTTGTGTCTACTTTTAATTTTTTTGAGAAATGCTTGAAATTCAAATATTTCATGAGTGCTGCTTGTTTTGGTTACTATGTAAAGATATTTTAATGCAAGTAAAACAGAATGCTTTAGGTTCCCGCAAACCGAATTTGTAAAGAGCTCTTTGGAAACTTGTAGGCTTAAACACCTGTAAAAAAAAGGGAAATTGAGAAATAGAGTAACATTCTTTCTTTAACCTTTTACTAAATATAGAACAATGAGAAAAACGATAAAAGCCACTCATAGGAAAATTAGTCCTTAGAAAAAGACGTAGATGGTTTCAAGTTACACTCACGGCAATGAAATTTGCGCACCTAGAAGAAATTATGCTACAACAGCGAAACTTTGTAAATAGCTAGAGTGCTTGCTGTATAAATATAATCCACGTTTGGTGCGATTCGCATGACCGTACACCCGGTGGTGGCGCTGGAAGCACGAACTGGCAGCCTTATAAACTGGCGTGTACTCAATGCCCTATGAAATCGAAAAGCACAGGCACACGGAAGCAAGAGTACAGATTGACAGGAATACCAGGTAGACTCCAGGTGCGTTGATTTACGCAACTTAAGGACTGTGAAAGAGAGCTGATTTTCGATCTGAAAACAGCAGGGTGGTAGGAGCGCCGTATAGCCCGCCACGTGGATTGTTCTGGCTGTACCGTCCGACTGTGTTTGGGACTGTGAACAAGCGACGCCACTGCCACACGGCGGAGCGGCTCCGAACGGATAGAGAAAACGACCAGTGGAGGGGATCAACGGATCGTGCGACAGACAAGAACGGATCCCAAGGGGACCATTTCTACTATATAGAGAGATCTAGCGGCTCCTGTGTGCCCACGAATCATTTCCTGACGCTTCGCGGAAGCGTATCTGCGATGCCAGCTCCCTTTACGTGTTCTTTACGTGTTCTGCCATTAGCACCGGAACATCACTGGCTCCGCCTGGAGTAGTACCAGGCAAAGAGCGACGTGTAACGCCACGGAGGGGCGACATGTGGTGTTTAGCCATGATTGCCGCTTCGTTTTTGGGACATATCAGCATTTTTTCTGGTATGCAGGTCCCCTGGTCAACGGCACAATCCTTACCTCGCTATAGAGCGCCACACTCCACACATTGAAAGCATTATGGTCTGGAGAGCCATTGCCTAGGATAGCCGATCAGCTGTAGTAGTCGTAGGTGGATCATTGACGGGCCAGCGGTATGTGGATTTGATCAAACGGACCCATGTGACCCCATTCCTGGCCGGTATTCCAGGTGTTCTATACCAGCAGGATAATGCCAGTCCACGTACGACTGGTGGTCCCCAGGACTGCCTATGTCATGTACAGAGACTTCAATGCCGTTTCCGCTTGCCGGACATGCGCCCTATCGAGCATGTGTGGGACCAGTGGAAACGTCAGTTGCCGCCGTGCCGCGCTATCAAGGATTTGGAGCACACAGTCAACACGTGTGGGCCAGTGTGCCGCAGGACAACATCAGGCGTCTGTTCGCCTCCATGCCGGACCATATTGCAGCATGTATCGCCTCACAAGGCGGTGCAACGTGGTATTGAAGATGACCGGACTGTGTTCCACATATCCCTCTGTAGTTGTCCTGCATTTCTGTTTTTACCATCGTGTGTATCATTCATCTGTATCATTATGTCCATAAAATTTCAGTTCGATCCGATACTGCCTTGTTGGTGAGAAATTGTCATTGTCCTGAGTGTATCTCAGAGATAGATGGTTTCAAGTTATCTCGCTATATAAGTAACTTTGCTTCACAGACTGAACTGCCGAGAACTCCTCCCAGCAAGTTGTCTGCTTTGAAAACTTTCTCATCCGTATTTTTCCTCAGGTATTAGTAACGTGCATCCAAGGATTTTACAATGCCTTTGGACCACAATTTGCGCCAAACATTATGCCTATAGGCGTTGCAGAACAAAAAGCATCGTGACTCGTCGGACTACATGACTGTCTTGCAATCTTCCAGAGTCCGGTCCTGTGTACTTGATACAGCTGATGACGATATTCCTGTTCTTTGCCGAAATCAGTGTTTTCATATCGTCATGCTACTAACATTATTGATCCTCTTCAATTCTCCACGCATATTTCGCTGATATTTGGGTCGGGAACATCATTCGTTGAACTATGCGATCAACTACTGCACACAAGAAGTCCTGTTTCTCTGTACAAGCCTTATGAGATGGCGGCGATCTTGTTCCTTTCTCTGCAGATTATCATCTCTCTGCAGATTATTCCACGATTAAAGACACGGGCTATCTCACTTTCTGAGAAAGCAATCTGCTGTGCAGCCAAATGCTAAACCACAAGAAGCCCTTTTAGAACCACAGAATATCATTTTTTTCTCATTGTGATGAACAGCAATTACGGTTATTGACGAGCACCAGTCCTCAATAGTTACCTAGATCATGTTACTGCGTATTTTGCATATGTGCTACGTATATGATGCTTACGTACATCTGCAAGAAATTGCTAATTCAATGTCAAGAGAATATGTTTATGTTCAGTTTAAAGATACCCTTTACTAATTGGAATTAATTTTGCAGGAATGGCTTCGTAAATTTTAAGAAAATAAACTTTACAGCTTCACTCTATATTTTCTGATTTCACACTAGAATTATAATTTTTAATTAAAAATAAATGCTTTCAGTTGTCGTTGTCTTACATCTTTTATGATTTTGTAATTTTCACTTCAAATTAACTTACGATCATAATTTTAGCACTTTTACAATTTTGCCTTCACTACGGAGTTTCCCAATAGGACTAAAGGAAAGGATTTTGGCCTTTCTTACAGTATTAATCATTTTCTGGGATCCATATTCCCGTAAAAACAACTTTGTGCAAAGAGAGTCAACACTTAACATTATTATTCTTAATTTATATATACTAATTTTTTCGTGTAATTTAGTAAAATATTAACATTCCAAGATAATATTTTGTACTGCCCATTTAGTTTTATGAACTGCGAAATGTTTTACTTTTTTACTCTTTGGAAATGATTTTTTTAATTAAATGTTAAAGTGATATTAATGATTTCAAGATATGGACCCTTATTTCATTTGTTTTTCTATTTCCGGAAATATACGCTGCCTTTAGCTGAAGCTTGCGCACCTAAATAATGTTTTTGTTAGAGTATATCCCTGATTTGGAACGTTGTAATTGTATCAGGTAAAGAAAAGTCAAGACATATTTCAGTATTCTGTAGGAATGTATCGCTTAAGTATTTGGAAATATCAAATGTCATCCTCGAATATACAACGAAGTATGTTAAATCTCACATTTCACTTTTACCAAAATCATTCTTGAACACATCAGTGAAAGATGCCGTAAAACCCTTTACATAAATTATGTTTTCAAATAATTCTAAGTATTGATTTTCACTTAACATACTACCCATGATATTCCAAATGAAAAAGTGTAAATTATCTAAACAATAATGTAATTGTTGCAAGTATTGTAGCATTTGCATTGGATGCACACAACGAATCTTTTAAATATTTTTTGTAAAATACGAGTGTACTAGTCCTTTTGAAATATCCGTTAATTTTTCACTATGCTACGGTAAATTGTATAGGCTTTCGGTAAAAACTGTTTACCCTATCGAATTTTATTTCATTGAGATCTTTCCTAAGCTAAATTTTCCATTCTTACTAGGAGAATGATATCGTCAAAATGTAATATGTGTCCCCGCTACCATGAGAAAATGGTGCGTTATTTTAATTTGTAAATAAAATAAAATTTTCCCAAATGGGCAACATAGAAAAAATATATCTTCTCTTTTGTTTTTCATGCAAACATATTGATGGAAGATGTAGGATAACAAAATGTTTTTCATGGAAACATCATGATGGAAGATGTAGGATAAGAAATGTGACAGTCAAATAATAGGATTTACCTGCTTTGGAGAGGGCAGCTCAAGAAGCGTAATTTATCCTAGGCAAAGCAATGCAATTAATGACTGTCCAGTTACTTGCATTACAAAGGGCAGCTATTGCATCGTAAGTTACCCAGGCATACAGAATGCCAAACAAGTAAGAAAAAGACAAAGCATTGTTTACTTTAAAAATAAATAAATTAGCAATAAACACCCCGCATCTCATACTAATGTTAAATATACCTGGAAAAAAATATTTACTTGCTTTGCAGAGGGCAGCTCAAGAAGGGCAAGGTATCCAAGGCAAAGAAATGACACTCAATGACTGTCCAGTTACTTGCTTTACGAAGAGCAGCTATGGAATCGTAAGTTACCCAGTCATAAGCAATGCCAGACAAATAAAACATAAACAAAGCATTTGTTACTTGAAAAATAAATTAATTAATTAAATAAATTAGCAATGAAAGCCCGTCATCTAATATTAAATATACTTAGAAAAAATCAAGTTACACGAGAAAGACGCAACATTCATTGTAATAATACTCTCTAAATATGTAAATAAACAAAATCAAGTGATAAATAAAATGCAGCGCACACTTTGCAATACAAACAAATTCAAACAACATATAATAAAAATGTGACTCCACGCATATACTACCAAGAATCTATAAATCAAAATTCCAAAATAAAAAAAGCACTGAAATATAACAAAATTAGTTCGCAGTACGAAACTGAGATTTCACCATCTTAGCCAAAGGCAGTTCATACGTTCTACTTCTAATTTTATATTAATTTCCTTTAGAGCTTTTCTGTCTAATGTTCTTTTGTTTTTCATGCAAACGTATTGATGGAAGATGTCCCCACTCTCACCCCTTTTAGCTGAGTTAACCCTTCAGGACATTGAATCTCATGCCCTCTTTGACAGCATTGTGCGGCCCCTTCTGTACCTAAGGTATGTTGATGATGTCCTCATTTTTTGGCCTGGGTCCATTGAGGAACTTAATCGCTTGGCAGATACTATGTCTTCCTTCTATCCTTCTATCAAATTCTCAGTTGAAGTTGAAGTTAATTTTTCTCTTCCGTTCTTAGATTTTCTTCTGGTAAGGGACCCCTCCTCCAACACTTTACAGTATTCTGTTTACCGAAAACCATCTTTTGTCCCTAATTTGATTCCGTACTCTTCAGCTCATCCCATCAGCCACAAATTAGCTTCCATCAACTTCCTTGTCCGCCGAGCCATTTCCCATTCTTCTTCTTTTCATCAACGTAGGACTGAGTTGCAGAGGATTTATAATCTTGCTCTTGCACATGGCTATGATAAAACGCATGTTGATCGCATCTTGGGGAAGGTTCAAAGATGGGCATTCACAACTCTAACAAGGGCGAGTCACTACACCAAATTCGTTGGAGCCATGCATTACATACCACAATGTGCTGATATCCTGAAAAATGTGTGCCACCGCTATAATTTGTCGTTTGGCACTCGAACTCAGAACATCCTCGCTAGGGTTAAAAAAGATCGTGACAGTGTTAATATGTTTGATAAGTACGGAGCGTACCGCATTCCCCTTAAATCAAAAGAGAACGATGATAACGACTGTATTTATATTGGCATGGCCTCAAGAAGATTACAAACTAGACTCTCTGAGCATAAGTACAGTGTGAAAATCTGTTCACAATCTACAGCCTTCTCTCGCTTAGTCAATAAAGGCTCCCACTCTCCCACTTGGAGCGAGACTTCCATCCTTGCGGTTCCACCCTCCAGAACCTCATTACTACTTACCGAAAGTATGTATATTTTTCAAAACTTTAATATTTGTTGTAATGATGAACTTTCTGCCATCTTACATCAACCGTGGAGATTATTGTTTAACAATAGAAATCATGAACTTTAAGTTATGTATATATGTAGCCTTAATATGATTGTGTTTTCCGTCTGTTATCGGGAATTACTTCGGATTTAGTGGCAACGACCTGTTTTTGCTCCTGCATTTAACTGTCGGGTTCCGAGCACTCGGGTCTTTCCATCTGAAGATGTGGCTGTAACAGCCACGAAAGATCTCATGGTGTTTTTAACTTTTTAACTTTTAATAAACACTTTATTTTCTCCTGCAAGTTTTAATCGTGCATCTAAGGCAAAGTTCTTGTATTTCGTTGCTTTTCTGTCTGAACAAATGTTTATTGCTCATTTAAAGGCAGTGCGAACTACGGCGTCCCGTCTTTCCTGTCTCTCACGGTTCGATTATATTGCACACGGGCGCCTAAATCTTTTGAGGGACAAGCAATTAAAGATTGCTTTTAAAGTTACTGAAGCTTGACTTCAGAATTTGAGTCTCCCATTATTGATCTCCGTAGAGCTGATGACCATTAAGTCATTTGCTCCTGCAGATATCTTGAAAGCAGAGAAACACTCCGATACACTTTCTCAGGATTCTTTTGAGTTACTGCCACCTTTAGGTATTGTGCGGAAGGAGCCTTCGCCCTCAGATTGGAAAGTAGAGAGAAACGAACTGAGTGAAGAGGATTATCACACAGCCGTTTCCAACTGACTGTTTTTCGTATCTTTCTTGCTCACAACCATATAGTACAGTGCGTCAATAGTGCTCAAGGGCGTATGCAAAATTTTAAGTTTTTGAAATCCACCAGGACAAACAAAAGTTAATGAAACAAAAAAAATGAAAGTATTATTTTATAACGTAAGTTGATGCATTTTTATTAAATTATTTTTTTTTCTAATGTAAAAGTAGTCGCACTTTAAAAAAGGAATCAAACATTTCCGTGGGTATCAGAACTCATTATATCCCTCGCTGAATAAGCTCCAGGTAGGGCATCACCCTAATGAAGTGAGTCAAATTCCCATGAATGCACCAATACGGCGGGGAAACGCCCTGATCTGTTTGAAGTCGGTTCCAAAGGCCTTGTCATAAGCTGCAGAAAAACGGTGCGGTTGTATCTATTTTAACTGGAACATTGCGCGTACTGGTAAGGTGCCAACCATGATGAAGAAATTTCAGGGGATATAATTAATTATTTATATTTCAAGCGGCTTCTTTTTGATTGCTGAACAATATTTTCCACTTTCGCATTTACTTTCCCTTCTTTTAATTTTTGGCTCGAAAAATTATATGCTAGTCAAGGGAATTGCCAAAAAAAGGGGGAACAAATATTTCATTTGTACTCGTGAAAATATTTATATCGTAGTTTAACCCAGATGGCTCTTAATTTTTATTGGTTGGTGTAACAATTACTTTTTGTAGAAATAATGGTAAACGACCGCCAATAGTAGCTCATGGGGTTAAAAGTGGTCGCTCCTACCTAATGTGGGGTTCATGATTTCTCATAGGGGACAGAGCAAGCTCAGTTACATTGGACAAAATAACAACGAATCCGGAATCATTGCTCACGACTGGCTCTAGTTAAAGGCCTTAACTACTTAGCTACTAGAACGCTGGCTAGTTGTTATATGTTGAGTGACTTTCATGCTTAATTAGTAAAACAATGAAACAAAAACAAGGAAAGAGAAAGATAAAATAAAAATACAGGTAGAGTCAGATTTCTGTAGCAGTGGGAAACTACTTATCATTTGGGTCAAATTTCATACGAGACTCATCATTCTCTACCTAAACGCTTTACCTCGTGAAGCATATATATATAATACAATATTTATTTTAATAACTTTGCGGTGGTAAATAATGCTCGATAATTTTTCCTCTTATAACTCGGCTTGACAGAATCATTTATTTACAGAAGAAAATTATCCTTATTTACCCCATATATAAAACAAAATTCGTATTCTTACGTATTACAAATGTGATTAAAAGTTTGGGTTATAATCAAGAACTCTGAACTATTCTATCCGACCTGTAAATGGAAAATTACAAACAGAGGATCCCATCTGTATACCCATATCCTGTAAATAATAATAGACTAACAGATAATCCTAAAATTTTAAATTTTTATCTCACTTCAGTATTCCTAGTTTGATGTATCTGCACAAGCGATTGTATGTGAAGGTGAAAATTGTTCGGAAGTCCACCAGAGAGCAAAAATGTAGTCAAAACCACAACAAAAGCTCCACATTTTGGTAATTCTCATACAAATCGATTAGGCAGAACATGAATATAAATTAGCATATTAAAACTGTGCATTTATGAATAAGAAAGGTAAATATTTGTGACATGGAGAATCAAACAATTCATATACTTTCTATAATACAATTGGAAATTGGTAGCATAGATACTGCGAACTTTTCCTTGGAATTACAGTGACGTGCCTTACCAGTACATGTCATATCTATGAAATGTCCAAGTTGTTATGAACACATGTCTAAAGTATGTTCGAACCTTAGTATGGAAAGCATTGGGGTAACTTAAATCCTATATCCAAAGTAATTCTTATCTCTTGTACTGGGTCCCATTGTTTGCTTACATACCCATGAAGTCGGAGTTTGAAAATTCTTGGCGGATTACAATGCAAACCGATTGTGTGTAGAAATGTTTCTTTAAATTGGAAATATTTCAAAAAATGTAAGAGATGTAATAAGTTGCCCTGATTTTAAATTGTCTTATTTTAATGGTACAAAGTGTTGTTTCGATTATGGCCTTTCGGTTTGACGTGAATTTCCAAATTCAATTACAAAATTTTAAGCAATACAAATTGAAGCCTGCCAATCCGAGCGTTTGAAACTTAGAATGCGCATTGTTGTGGAATACAAAAATATGTGAGTAAAATTTATCACCAGTAACATTTGTTATTTCTGAAGAATCGTAGCATAAGTATTACTAATGATTACTTGACCTGGCTGCGAGTCGGGTTACCATGTGTTTACGTCTACGATACCAGCTCTGGTTGCGATGCTTGTTATTATGTGGCGTGGCAGGAAACTGTAAATTGTTGCACGAAATATTCGCTATCGTGAGGAAAAGATCCGGTCGCTTTATCGAAATACCCGATGTTCCGCGATAGCCGTAGCTGATATTTCTGCATGTCCCAGACATAATCGATAACTGAAATATTCCCGGAACCTACTGGCAAAGAAATGTTTCCAACGGTACGAAAGCAACCTCTCACGCGAGTTATGAGCCACGGGACTGTAAATTTTGCTATTTGTAGATGATCTCAAAAGGGCCTCCTAAATTTTCTGTCAAAACATTTTTTATTTCTATCCGTCTAAGCCACAACAAGAACACTTTATTCAGATGTCTGAGGTATACCGTGAATTTAGCGAATATTGAAATAACTCGTATTCTGTTCAGATAATCTCCATAATCCTTCGTATGAACAGTTTACCCTCAACACTAACGCTTTTCCTAATAATTGCACAAAAGTCCGTAATTTATAGTCCGTATAAAGTAATCCGTAATATAAAGATAGTACTATAATTTTGCATCATATAACAGCTTTTAAGTAGGGTTCGGAGTTTTGCTTTGTCTAAGGCAAATACTTTGCAATCGCACTTTGATATAGTATTGAAGTTTCTCTGACGTTTATTTCGAATAGGAGAAATAGCTACAAAAAATAGGTGCGCGCAAACGTAACGAACAGACACTAGAAATATCAACACATTCTTACCTTTTAAAAAGCCTGAGAGTCATAACACAAAAAGAGATAAATTTTGGAAAAATTGGAACAAAATATCAATATGACCCCTGGATTCACAGCATGCCAAAAACTTAATAGGAATGTCCGAAAACGTGGATATCAAAAAATGTATATCCTTAAGAGATTTATCTGGTCCTTTCATTCTGATACGCATATTTTGGGAAATTCTGTAAACAGATATGTGTAGTATTTCAAACATTTTCTGGAGCCTCTTTCTGATGATTTCACCTTCTGATCTAAACACCGAATTTCTTATTTGGGGTCTTATTTGGGATCTTTTATGCTACATATGATTACCTCAAATAGTAATGAATCTAAATATTTCAGATAAATTATAAAATAAATTCTACTCGTCAAATGTGTTTATGCGGTGATATATTATACAGGTAATAATTTTTTCCATAGAGAAAAGACAACTTATTCAAATCTTCCAGTATAATATTTGTAAATTATTTTACTTTAAGATACTTTTTAAAAGTTTTATAGTCGGATTAAGCTGGAGTTTCTTAATTACGCTGACTAGGGCTTCCATGTAAATAGGTCTTCAAATTACTAAAGAGTGTAATTGTTATTTGTTGTTTTTCATTGGAATTCTTTGATTATACCGGTATACCAATTCATTATCTGAATTCAATTTAGCTTTACTCTGGACTTGTATACATCGTTAGCATTCGTGCTGAAAGTATTTTTGGTTTTGAATTGTAATTGATCGGATTTCGTTGGACGATGCGATCAATTACAATTGATCGCATCGTCCAACGAAGTCATCATTCAACGAAACCCGATCAATTGTAATTAATCAGATTTCGTTGAATGATGACGAAAACAACATCGTCAGACTGCATGTCCCAAAAGGATAGAGTGGAACGTTACTCAGAATTGACTACGTATCTATGGGCTTCATGATAAAATTCATCAATGCTAAAAACAGTACGAAGGGAAGCCAAGATCTTCAGTACGAGATATTTTCACGACTGACGTCGATGCTGGATTTGCACCGTCAGTCCACACTTCATTCTAGGTTTTGATGAGTTCTTGCAAGTAACCTCTCCCAATCTTCCAACAACCACATTTTCATCTGTAGGACAGCTTCCTGTGCATGTTCCCGTGCTTCCGCGCGTTTCCTCAGAGTTTCTTACTGTTGTTTTATGGGATTTAGGTTGGGGAAGCATGCTGGTCAAACCACCTTCCCTCTGGATGGTTTCACTTCCTAACAATTAATCAACAGCCACAGCGCAGATGTTGTGGCATTGTCGTCCATTAACACGAACTGTGAGGGAATGGCACATCGAAAAAGATGCACATGGGTGAGGAATAGCTAATTAAGTGGTACGCTCCATTACGGTACATTAATCCATTATCTGAAGCTCCTTACGGCCATCGAGCAGAATGACTCGCCATACGAGAACACTCAGCTGCCATACCTACCTCTTTCATTCATGTTCTTGCGGCGATACCTCACGCTAGATCAACTGTTGCCTAGAAGCACAAGAGGCACTAAATCTCCTTTCGCCAATAAAGAGTTCCCAATTCTACTGTTCTGCTGTTTGTTCATCATATGCCCTGGACTAATATAAACAGTAAACGGTGTTTTGTTTTGGAACACAGCGTCGTTGGGCAACCATCTACACTTTGGCAGTTTCCAAGCCATTTTAAAACGCGATATTGTGCGTCCTGGGATTACATTTTATAGTTTTGCAAAGTTACATCCTGTCACATAAAACAGGTGTTGAAAAAAGAAAATTTATGTGTTGAGCAATAAGAAACGTGCACTCACGGACAATGAAATTTGCGCACCTATATACACATCCCAAAATCTGGAAGCTATGGCAGTGATCTCTGCATTGTGTTATGCAAAAAGCTGCTCGCAAGGAATTTTTTACAAGTTGAAAAGCATAGTCCATGACAAAATATAGTGGAAAATACAAAAGACGAATATAATTCAGCCGTGATGTGCTTACCAAGAGCAAATACGGAAGCACAGAAAGTCAGAACGACGCTAGGACCAATACCAATTAATAAATCACACAAAATGTAAGACAACGTAAGTGCCCTCTTTTGCTGTACCAACATACAGGTCACTTTGGAACGACATTAAAACTTATATATCGTCTTAAGGGTCAATTTATTTTATAGTTCCCAACGCACGGAGTCTAGAGTAGTGAAAAAGCAGGAGATCTTCGTCGCATGTAGTAGAGAGTTGAAAAATTACGTGCAAGATAAAGTAGGGCTATTGATTGTACGTGCCCAGATATTTCGCTGAGAAAAGCGAGTAAAAGGAACTTTTAGCTAGTGAAACCGTCCTTATACCTAACGTAATTATATCTATTCTGCTGGACAAATACACCAATACCCATTAAATCAGGTGGTTGCCATACGAGATCTATGTGTTATTCACAATGAACTCTAAAAGATTATCAGACTCTTGCCACTGTTGGAACTTGGCCTCGGATGACATTTACTTTGTAAACAAGGCCTTAGTACCTACGAGCGTCTGACATGAAGCATTTGTCCTTGTATTCTTGTCCTGTATTGTCCCGACTGCAACTCGAGAAAAATAAAAAGAATGCATGGGAAAGCTGTTTCGTTAACGTAATTCAGATAACTCCATTCTTGACAAAAGAATAAGGAATCTCGTAATATCATATTTCTTAAGATTCAAGAAAATGCTCATCTGTATGATTTGACAGGTTAGTCGTATATCTTAAAATGGCCTCATATTTACAAAAGTCTAGGTATTGAATGCACAGATATTTAAATTTATTTGTTTTTCAAACGAGAAGCAGATGCGCTCGAATTTCCCATATAAGTATTATTTTTCGGCAGAACATGGTGTGTAACCACTGCCGCCGTGTAAGGAGGATGCTGCATACCAACATATTTGAACAAACGGGATATTCAAAACTTAAAGAATTTACGGAATGATTTATCTTTCAAAAATTATCAAATGTATAAGTAATACATTAACATTTGAAATTAACTCTACCATGAGAGTTAAAAACTATGTTCATACCTGGTACATAGTGAGCATGAGAACAAATTAAGCAATCTGTGATAATTTATTTTGAAAATAAAGTAAATTTAAATAAATCGGGGTGAAAAATTGAAAAGCAACACTAAAGAAATGTAATTCTCTCTAAGGTGCATGATGCATCATCAAATTTTAAGATGTGTTCGCCATAAATTTCTTCCCTGTCGGAGCAAAAACTGTTTGTAGATTTTTAAACTTTCTAACGTAATTTCATACCCTTTACGAAATTAAGTAGGAAAACTTCATTTGGAATGATTAAATTACACATCGTAAACATCAGCATGAACACTAATCCTTGGATTTGCTAATACACAGTGTCGTTTTACAGGATCTGTATGTGTTTTATAAATCCGGTTCTGTACTTTCCTTATCGCAAAATACCTCTGTTTCTTTTGGGATATTTCTCATACAAATGGAAGTATTTCAAATATAAAGAAAGTTATTCGTGATAAGTAACAATCTTCTGTGAAGACAAGGTAAATAAAATAATATTAGTGCCATCTCTCTCTATATATAAAACAGACTGCTTGTGCGTCTGTCGGTCGGATTTGACATAATATACTGTGCAAATAATTTGGGACTAAGTGAAAAATCACTCTTTTTTCCAACACTTTGCGGTTATATCATTCTTTGCCTTTATATACACTGATAAATACTTGAATTAATATGAAGTATGTCCTCTTTTGCAGAAATGACCTCTTGAATTCGTTTTGGCATTGACTCTACTAATTGAGTGCACATATTTTTGACTTCATAATCGTGGAACCACACTTTTATAGCATTCGTTATCATGCGTTCTTTGGTTGTACAGTCCATTTTTCCTAAACGTCTCTTCAAAATATTCCACAAGCTTTCTAAGGGATTTAAGTCTCGTGAATTTCCAGGCCAATCAAGCAAATGCATTTGATTTTCCAGCTTGACCAATTTCGAATTGTGACATGGGGCCAAGTCATGTTGAAATGTCACGTCAAAAGTTTACAAGAATGGAACAATCCTACGTTGTAATATTTCTACGTACTTGGCTGAATTCATCATACCTTGAACGGGAACTAAGCTTACAGTGCCATTTGATGTAAAAAAAAACCCAAAACATCTGTTTCAGAGGGTGTTTTACAGTTTGTTTGACATGCTTAGGTCTTAAGGGTTCACAGTTGCTTCGTCTAACGATATTAGCTTGGTAACCCTGCACAAATAAATGCGTTTCATCACTGAAAATTACCTTTTTCTAGGCGTCAGCAGTCCATGATTTATATTTTTTGGCCCATGCTAAACGTTTTATCTTCATTTTCGTATTCAAATATTGTTTTTTTTGTTGGTTTTCTTGCCTTCCGGCCAATTTACAGAAGCCTACGGCATGCAGTTGAGACACTAACATCATAACCACTCTTTGAGGGTCGGTGTAAGTTTCTTTTTTTTTTTTTTTGTGATTTATTTAACTATTTCTGATTTGATATTTCTTGGTTTGTGGAGTTGTTTTTCGTTTTCGTCCAAATTTACCTCTCCTTTTTGGAGACGACGATCCAGATGCATTGTATCGCGTAAGCAGTCTTGATACACTTGATTTGCGTACACCAACTGCAGGAGCGATATCTCTCACTGTCATAGTAGTGTGATCCTTCAATCCTTCAGAGCAATTATTTTTGCACGCTACCTTGGGGAAATATCCAATGAACAAAAATCAAGGCGACATGCACATTGCAGAGACATCATTTCAGCCCCTGAAAATGATCCAAACTACTTAAAATCGATTGTTACTGGTGATGAAACATGGCGGTTTTCAATATGATCCTAAAACAAAGCGATAAGGTGCGGAAAGGAAGTCAAACAACTCGCCACAAGCCAAAAAAAAAAAAAAAGAAACGTTCCATTGAAAATCAAAACAATGCTCATTACATTCTTCGATAGTAAGAGATAGTATTGTTTGTCCACTTAGAACAAATCCACAAAGAATTTGTTCTAAGTGGACAAACAATTACTAGTGAGTGTTATTTAAATGTTTTGAAGGGTTTGATGGGCAGAATTCATCGCATTAGTCCAGAATATCGAGATGAAAACAGTTGGTGTTTGTTGCACGATAATGCAACCAGTCACACCTCACTTCTTGTTCGTTCATTTTTGGCGACAAATAACGTCTGCGTGTTGAATCATCTACCGTATTCGCCTGATGTAGCAACATGCGAATATTGTTTGTTCCCAAAACCTAAAAACACGTTAAAAGTGTGTTATTTTTATGATATTTCGACCATACAAACAGCTTCGACGCGTGATTTGGAGCCATTTCCGCAAAGTTCACTGGAACAGGCATTCGAATCATTATTAAATTGCTATACCAAGTGTAGTGAAGCCGGAGGGACTGATTTTGAATAACAGACCAAAACAAATTATAATTTCTTGGTTCTATTTCATTTTACAGACCCAGTCTTAAAACTTCTTTGACGCACTGTGCATGCAGGGAAAATCTGCAGTATTAACACCACAACTAAATGGAGTTGCCGAGTGATATAATCGAACATTCCTCGAAATCGCAAGATGTTTGTTGATGACTTGATGGTCTTTGCAAGCAGCAAAGATAGTTACAAAATAATAAGAGATAAGTTGGCAAGTTCATGCAAAATGAAAGACTTAGGATCCATGCATTACTGTTTAGGCATTGATTTTGCGTAAAATGCAAACGGCAACAATGTCACAAACGAAAGTTACACCAGATGTTCTACATAAATTTAAAATGCAGGATGCTAAATCTGTAACAATCCCTTTGGATATTAGTGGCAAGCTAACAAAAGAGATGAGTCCTAAGACAGAAGAAGAAAAATCTGAAATGAAAGATATCCCATATCGTTTACTTATTGGTTTGCTCATGTATCTTTCTGCAGCCACCAGACCTGATATCACGCATTCTGTGAGTTTTCTCACCCAATTGAACATCAATACAGGTAAAGTTCACTGGACAGCAGCAAAAAGGATATTGAGATATTTGAAATGTACACAAAACCTGCGGCTTGTATTTAACCGTGCAAAAGAGCCACTGACGGCTTATGCATACTGCGCTTTCGGTGTAGATGGCAGAAAACCCTACACCGGATATGTATTCAAATTTTGTGGAGGAGCATTTATAAGTTGGGAATCCAAGAAACGAAGAACTGCTGCTTTGTCAACTACCGAAGCGGAATGTATGGCGCTCTCTAAAGTTGCTAAAGGAACTGTGTAGTTAAGAAACGTTTTAGTGAACTTTCTTTAGAACATATGTCATCACCAACAAATGTTTATTGTGATAATTACTCAGCACAGAAGCTAGTGCACAACCCTGTATATCACTCGAAGACCAAACATTATGACATTCGTTATCATTTCATTCGATAAGTGTATGACACAAGTAAACTTGATGTAAAATACCTGAGTTCTAACGATTTGACTGCAGATATTTTGACAAAAGAACTAACTGCTAACAAGCATAATAAGTGTTGCGAGTTATTAAAACTCTTTTTTTTTAATTTAGCATGTAAGTGTCATGATTCACCAGTGCTGAGTTGTGTTTATGAGGGGAAAAAATCATACAATTGTGTGTATATATGCAAAATAAGTATTGTGAGAAGGATTGTTGGAAATTAATCGTTATTTACTGTTTATTCTAACGTAATGACGTTACTAAATCATCTGTTATTGTACAATGTAATTCAAATCAAGTGAGGTGTACACTATCTACCAACAACGTAATTGGACACCCCTGCAATCGACGATATCTACGGTCCTGATACACGCACGGCCGCCTCCGTTAAATATCGTGTGGGAAACAACAACGCAACCAGTCGCATGCAAGATGCCACGCAGTTCGGAGCTCTCTGATTTCTAGAGTGTATTCGTCGGGTATCACAGAAATGGTCGATCCATACGTGTCATATCCAGCGAGTTGAAGTACCCAAAATCGACAGTGGCCTACGTAGAAAATGAAGTAGAAAATGAGAGGTGACTGTTGGAATGTTCCCCGACCCAGCAGACCCACAAAACTGGGAGTTAGAGACCAACGGGTGCTAACCAGAGAATTTCGTAAGAACCTCACCAAATCGATGGAGCACATTCGCGAGTCTTCTTTCGATAAATACCATCCGTAAGAAAGCCCATCTTCTCGGTTATCATGGACGTACTGCTGCCCACAAGCCTTTGATCACCAAGTCCAATAGCGCTGCTCGGCTAACGTGGTGTAAAGAACGTCGACAGCGGACCGTTGAAGAGTGGAAACCAGTTCTCTGGAGCGACGAATCAAGGTTCACCCTCTACCGTTCGGATGGCATGGTCTGGGTTTGGCGTCTGCCTGGAAAACGCCTCCTGCCGGAAGGTATTGTGCCAACTGTGAAGTTCGGCGGCGTTGGAATTATGCTATGGGGGTGTTTCTCTTGGTATTACACGGGACCCTTGGTCGCAATTCCTTGTAGACTCAACGCCGAGACCTACCGCACAATTTTTGATGACCGTGCGCTTCCTACGTTGTGGCAGTTTTACGGGTTGGACCCATGTTACTTTTAGGATGACAATGACACCTGTAATGTTGCGAGGTCCACAATGGCTTGGTATGGAGACAATGGGGTTAATTGAATGGACTGGCCTGCGCAGAGCCCGGACCTTAACCCTATCGAGCACCTCTGGGACGAGCTGGAACGTCGACTTAAGGGGTGCCCCGACCGTCCGAAATCGGTGAAGGAACTGACCTGTGTTCTCCAAGCCGAGTGGAAGAAAATACCGCTAGCCGTGGTACAGCGCCTGTTTAAGAGTATGCCCCGGTGGGTCGGAGCTGTAATCACCGCTTGGGGAGTCTCCAACAACTATTGAAGGTGAATAAACTTCGTTTTCCTTTGCTATCACAGGTGTCCAATTACTTGTTGGTAGATAGTGTATATGTGTTATGTCACACATTGTTCTCGTGGCAAGTTTTTTCAAACGTACGTGCTGTAACGGCAAAAGTACAGTCCGTGCTGTTCCTGCTTTCGCGGCGCAAGGTTGTGACCAAAGTGTCATTGCTCGATTTCTATTCCTTTTTGGATTGTTTATAGTAAATAGATTATTTATCATCGTAATAAATAATTTCATTACATCTACGTCGAATCATGTCTGATTAGTGGTAATTTCACTGCACTAGTTGCTGCATGTTTAATGCACCTTCAACCCACACTTATAATCATTTTGAAATAAAGTTCAAAATGCAATTCATTATTGGAATTTCTGTTAGGCACACATTTTTTGGGTTGCATGAATATAAATCGTCCAGATACATTCAACGTATAATACACAAGATATACTATTGTACGAAAGCTTTGAAATTTAATGCAAGGCCATTTCTTCATTAAAAAAAGTGCAAAATTGCACCTTAAAAGTAAGGTTCCAACGCTTTCACAAACCTTTTGAACAAATATCATGTTGACTTATAACTAGCAATAAATATCACTTTTAAATATTATATGTAAATTTATTTTCTGATAAATTTCTGCTGGAAGATAATTGTCTTGAGGGGTTTTCCAAGGAAGTTAATATCAAATGCGTTTTGGCGTTTAAATTGATTGCTTTATATTTCAGAAAACGAAAATTCGCAGATGTCGTGAACAATGTCCACTGACAACTACAAGAAACTCACTAAGAATTTCCTGGAAATATGCTAAAGGTACCAACTCTTTGAGACAGTTTACGTAGTTGAAAGGCAAGCACAGAATGAATTAAATGTATTAAATTCTGAAAGTTTTGGAAGGGAAAACTCAAGGCAAGAGAGGAAGAGGACGGCCAAGAAAAGTTTTGTGAAACAGTTATACCAAGATATTTTTTTTTGTTAGTTTAACGACCACCGTGAGCAACTCAATGGGCTATAACCAGTCGCCCGACCCTAATTTAGGGTCGCTGGTTCCAGGGAAGGGAGAGAGCCAGTGCCGTAAGACACAGACAACATCCATGCCTCACCGGGATTCGAACCCGGACCCCTTTCGGCCGAATGATCGGAAGCCATCGCTGAGACCACTGCGCTACCGGGGTGGCTAAAACACCAATACTAGGACATACTATGACTTGAACAGTATAGCGGGGAATATAAAGAAATGGAGAGGCAAAGTAAATATCTTTAACAACCAGTCATTGGGCTGAATAACCAAGAATAAGAAACGGAATGAAGTCTAGGGAAAAGACTACTGTTAAATGGAGGATTTGAACATACAAAAAATTGTGACATGAACTAACAAGAAAAAAAAAAAAAGACTGTGCTAAGACACCATATGCAATATGCAAGACTGTGCATTTAGCTATCTTCAACTACTAGGGACCCAAAATTTAGCACTTGGTATTATGAAGCAGTTTATTTTCTTGTGCTAGAGTCACAACTATTGGTTTGTCGGAAAAGTCATGACGTATTTTGCCACCCAATGGCGGTTGGGCGGTTCTGGAAGTACTAGAGGCATGCGCCGCTCTGTTATCGCCATGGCATGCAACAGGTGCCAGTTTTAGCTGCTCTCTAAAAGGAATAGAGAGCGATGTGGTTGTTTGCGGAGATTTGACATCAAGTTAAAGATGGAAGACCAAACTGTGCATTTTCGCCACATTTTACAGTTTTACTTCCGTAAAGGGAAGAACGCGCGTCAAGCTTGTGAAAAGTTACGTGATGTGTACGGTGATAATACTTTACAAGAATGTTAACGCCAGCGTTGGTTCTCAAAATTTCGTGCTGGTGATTTTGACCTCAACGATGCTCCTCGGTCCGAGAGATCAACCGAGGTTGATGACGACCAAATCAAGGCATTGATCGAGTCAAACCCACGTTACACGACAAGATAAATTGCACATCCATCATTTAAGGGTTCACAACAACCTGAAGAAGCTGGTATGCGTTAGCAAGCAGGAAGGGTGGGTTTCTCATGAACTCAAAGATGCTCAATTGCCGGCGAGTATAAACATCTGCGATATGCTCATTAAACGTGAGGAAAACGATCTTTTTTTGAAGCGACTGATAACTCTTGACGAAACAAGGATTGTGTACAACAATGTGCTGCGCAAACGGTCTTAGTCCCATAGTGCTGATTCGCCTCAAACGACATTAAAAACAGACATCAGACATCAGCGAAAGGTTCTGGTCTCAGTGTGGTGGAATTTTAAACGTGTCGTGTTTTTCGAGCTCCTACAATGGAACCAAACAAGCAATTCGAATGTGTACTGTCGGCAATTGGACAGTTTGAACGAATCCGTCATCCAGAAACGTCCAGAGTTCGTTCATCGTAAAGGTGTTGTGTTCCATCACGACAACGCGAGGCCACACACAAGTTTGATCACCCGTCAAAAATTATTGGAGCTTGGGTGGGACGTGTTGCCCCACCCAGCATACTCGCCAGACTTTGCAACGTCAGCCTTTCACTTGTTTCGCTGTCTTCAACAGTTCTTGCGTAGTAAAACGTTCAATTCAGATGAGGCTGTAAATCAGCATCTTGTACAGTTTCCCGTCACGAAAGACAGGTTCTTCTATGAACGAGGCATTCTGCAGCTCGCTGTAAGATGGCAAAAGGTTATCAAACAAAACGGGCATTATATCATTGATTGATCTTTGTTCTTTCTATTAATAAATGACCTTTGCAAAACATGGCTAAAATATGTCATGACTTTTCCGACATCCCAATAAATGAAGCAGTATCCGTTAATGCATGATTTGTACCTTTTCACAATCAAACATTTGCAAAAGTAAAAACTTTGATTGTTAAACGTACACAAACGTAGATTTGAATAACATAAGATCATTCGATCCCGCCCCAGGATCGTCCTCAGATGAAGTGTCAAAACGCAACACTCGAAAGGTTTCTTTTTTATGTGTCTAGAGTTGTATCACTACTGACGTAGTAAGAAACACACTGCGCATGCTCAGATCAAGTATAATCGAAGAACTGCAGAGGAAAAAGTCAATCAATCATCAGAAAGTTATTAAATGTTTGTATAGACAACAATTTTCAGATATCCGATATTCCCCTTGGTTTGCTACAGGGGATAGTATTTCGTCATTACATCATATCTCTGCAAAGTTTAAAACACACATGCTCTCAGAAAGCAAGCAGGTAAACTTGATATGTGGGGAAGAGAGCAAAGTTAGATCGCTCCAGGCTGAGGAGGGTGTCCCCACTCTTGCTAATCGGGACCAGGCCATCGACGTCGAACAATTTTTACATAATTTTTGTGTTCAATGGTTTGGGTTCTTAATGTTCTTGAAGTTGAACCTATGCAAAATAGAACGATAAAGTTACGATCTACCGTTATCGTGAGCACACCGTAAACACTATGTTTATTGTCCAAGGGTAAGATATCTATCCCTTTTAATCAGTGATAGTATATTATGGGATTTTACTCCAAAACTCAGTTAATCTTTCCGACAAGTATTTTTCACAATTGGAACAATATTTGGTATATAGATCATGCTACCGACAAATATATGCACATGCCGTTCTGCACGTAAAGTCGCGCATGTTGACCTTTTCATTTTTTGAAGAATTCAGCTAACATCATGTTTTGAGGAACCGTGGTCTATGGCAATGTTGAACACCTTCCTCAATTCCTTCCAAAATAAATTATGGAAGCAGGAATGCATTATTGCACGCCTTAGAAAAAAATTCAAAGACGAGAGTTTATGGTTTAGCGGATGAATTGATTTCATGGGAATCCTTTCTGAAGAAGTAGTTCGTTTTTTATAAATAGATTAACTAATGACAGGTGAACCAGGGTTACGGCGTATGAGAAAATCCAGAAACGTAAGGCAATAGTTGTTTTCGAGTTCATCTGTTAATTTTATAGAAGTGACTTGTGAAGAGAGCAAAATTACAAATGGCAATAAATCATCGAAGGAGGAAGATAAGCACATTTTCCAAATATCTAAAATACGGCAATGGTTGAGTAGGGCAAGTATTCAAAACTTGATTTAAAGATTCTGGAGTAACAATTCCGGTAAAATGGGAGAGAAGGGTGAACCCACCTGGACATTCTCTAACTAACGATAAAAGGTGTCTTTAAATCTGAAAACAAAGAACGTTTCTGTACGAAACGAAGAGCAAAAATAATTGCTTGAATTTCAGATTGTGATGTTGAGTTAAAGATGATAAGTTTTAATGTGATCAAACTGGAAAATATGGTTGATGGGGACATCTTCAAATAAAGAAACGACATCGAAGGAAGCCAAAATTAATGAACTGTCTTGTAGATGTAAAGATTTCATTCGTTTCAGAGCTCTAAGGGAACTTTTAACTGACTAAGGTGAATTGATTAATAAAGGAGGTAAGTATTTAGGCAAATCTCTCTCTCTCGAGGACGATGTGTCCGACGGTTAGTGTTGAATATGGAAGTGCAATTTAAAACGTTGAGAAGTAGAATCAAAATTTTAGATTAATTGTTTTGATATAAGAAGTAGGAAATGCACATGGATATAGGGGGTGATTATTTTATCACGGAACCCGGCATTTGATAGAGCAGAACATGGCATTAAAGGCACACTTTCTCCCTTCAGAGGATTGCAAAAGGATAAAGTGTGTGATATGCCGGTAGATGGCAGTACAATGCTCCGAGATAGGAAGAACAAGCACCTGGTTAGTTGTGTTCCAGATCAGTGAGAAGAACGCTGTGTTTGCGAAAGTTGCTGACGGACATTGTAAGACGCAATTTTCAACGGCACAATAGGTATTTTTTGTGGAAGTGTATTTTCAACAACAATCATATACACATGCACAGAAGCAATTTCATCGAAAGTATCCTGACGTGCCTGTGCCCAACAAATCAACAATTATCGAGTCATCAGCCGATTTCGAGAGATTGGGAGTGTTGGTGACAAGAAGAAGGCGAGGAGGTCCTATGTGTTAACAGACGCCAAACTCGAGGAGGTGCAGGCACCATTACAACATTCGCAAACGAAACGTCTGCGTAAACTGGTGGCACAATAACAAATGTCGTATGGGATTGTACACAAGGCCGCAAAGAAATTATGTCTCCGTGCGTACCGTGTTCACTGTGTACAAGAACCCAAAGCACCGGACATGAACCAACAAATGGCTTACTGTAGGGAACTAACAACATTGGTGAGATGTCTATTAATAGGCCTGTTGGATAAAGTGTTTTACAGTGATGAGGCGTATTTTTACCTTAGTGGTTACGTCAACAACCAGAACAACAGATATCAGTCTACAGATAACCCACATGTTTTGCACGATACGCCGTTCGTGACATGACTTGACAGTCTGGGTGTGGTGTGCAATTTCAGTTAGTATATTTTTTTATACAACATTCAACAGTTAGTCGCTCCAGGACATCGATGGGCAATCTGTTGCACTTCTGGAAGCAGAACGAACTTGTTATTTCCTACAACAGGACGGGGCAACGTGTCATACGCCTCGTGACACCCTGCAGTTTGTTGACGACATGTTTGATGACCGCCTGATTTCAAAAGGTTTGTGCCCACCCCTCCCCCGCCCAGATCACCTGATGTTTTTCCTCTGTGGTTATCACAAAGGTATTGTAACCGATTGAATCCACTTACTGTAGACGAACTGAAGCGGCGCATTACCAGCGAGGTTATGTCTATCAATTCTACACTCCTACGCAAGGTGGCATCCAACATGGTTCAGAAATTTCGTATCTGCTTCGTAGCTCCCAGTGGATATTTCCAACACCTCTTGTATACAAGTACATATGCCATTTGGTGTCATTTGCTGTCGTTATCTAGTTTTCCATTTAAACCCATTTTATCTCCGTTTTTTACTGGATATTACATATTGAACACATTCTGAGTGCCGGGTTACGTGATAAAATGATCACCCGGTATATTAAAAATAAGTTTACTGATAAGAAGTTTCAGGTACTAGGTAATATTATTTCGGGGGTAAATATACTAAGGATTTTGTAATTTCGAGAAACAAAAATATTTCAATGGATTCTTGTGGATACACGTAAAAGCCAGAGCGTAAAATAATTAATTTCAAATTTGAAATCATGCCTTCTGTCGTGCAAGTCAATTACGCATCGAGATGGTTTGTTCTTTTTATTTCCAAGTCCATGATGGGCTGTATAATATAAGGCCCGTCACTTATTTAGGTCCACTTGTACCAGACACGGGAGACAGCCAGTGCCGTAATGCAAACAGGATTTCCAAAGTTCACCGGAATTCTAACCAGGACTCCTTCTGATCATTTCCGACGAATGGTCAAAAGCCGGAGTCAAGACCATGGTGCCGCATATGCGGTGGTGTCTACTTCATAATTTGAAAAGACGTTTTGCAAGGAGCAGAAGTTTCCAGGTAAAAAAGCAGCAGCAAAGGTAACAAACCGTACTGAATTTTTTACACAAGTCTGTCTCTATCTAATTGACGTCCGACAGACGTGCTTAATACTGAGTAGTTATAATTTGATAACACATTATCCGAAATGCATGTCAACTAAATATTTCCAGACACATAAGTAAGTGTAATTATTTTGAAACCTTTTATAACTAGTTGATATGTTTAAAGAAATGTATGAATTTTATTTTTGGTTAGGTGTATAAATATTGGGAAACTGAAATGAACAACAACCGTTCATTTAGAACTTCACATAGATCAAACTTATTTGTCCTTGATGACCTTTTGTTTAGAGTATTTATTATGAAAATTTCTTATAAAAATATATATTATATTTTTTAGAAAAATTACTCAATTTCATTCATATCGGAAGACACTTGAGTGGGTAAATCCTAATAACGTTCAATCTTTGCCTGAATTGCGTTGTTAGGCAATTCCTTGGAGGGAGTGAATATTAAGGTGACCGAATAACATTCGCAAATTACGCTTTACTTTCGTTTGCATCTATTTGGGCCATATTACACAATTGCTGAATCCAGGTAACCCTTACCGAATTTGGAGAATTAATTTCAGAAAACTAAAATTTTCTCCCTGTGTTACTTTCTAAAGGACATTAATTTAGAAAAATATCTACACTGTAAGAAGCATTATGCTTCAACGTATGCTATAAACAATGTTACTCATGAATAAAGCCCGGAAGTTGAGGCAGGAAAAATGCTAAAAGCAGGCAGGCAAATAAGCGAAATAAAGCGTCAAAATAGGCATCAAAAATAGGCATTTACAGAAGTGGTCGAAAAATTCTGAATCATACACAGGTGTTAAGCTGAATTGGCAAAATCATTTATCAGATTATCACTTACTTATTTTTGCGGTTACACATAAGTACTAGGCGTTTTTTTAAATGTTCGAACGTGAAATTCTACCTTCTGTCAGTTAGGATATGTTTTAGAAGCGAAAATGATATTTCAACTTCTACGGAGGTAATGGGAGCGTATTTGAAACATGAGGCAGTTGTAGGATCCATTTCAATAGAAGTTGAACTTTCACCTTGGAGTATTTCAGTGATGACTTTGATTTTCTCCAAGTCATTATTTGCTGAAAACACTCGTTGACATTTTTCACTCATGATTTGACCCATTATCCCGGGAACACATTTAATTTTACTAACAACATCATTTAATACTTTCAAGGCATTCACTAACGTTTTGTTCCTGTTTTCCAGCAAAGTAATAATATCGGGCAACTGTGAAAAGTGTGCTTGAATAAAAATTAAATCGTTACGAATGGAATCTTTAAGTAGTATCTTTTGAGCATTGCGTATTGCGCAGGATTCAATCTCTTGAAAACTGTTAACAATTTCAGCAATTTTGTTCAAATTATTTGTGTAATATACAGCAGCTGATATCCATGTTTCCCATCTTGTCAAAATCGATTTAGGCGGTAAAGCAAGATTTGGTTCCATCTCTTTTAATAAGTGAACTCGATGAGGAGCTTTAAGGAAAATTTTCTTCACATTACTCACTAACGCATCAATATCCGGAAATAATCCACGTACTCCCTCCGCTACCCTGTGGAGAGCATGAACCAAAGAAGTTAAATAAAGCATTTTTGGAAAGAGAACTTTCAGGCTTTGGGCAGCCTTTTTCATATAAGGAGCTGCTTCTGTTAAAAGCAATAGTACATTTTCATACTTTACTCCGCCAGGCCAAAGCAGAGCTAATGAAGAGGCAAAAAGCTGAGAAATCGTGCTACTATTTGTTTTTGGAAGTTGTTCTGGTGTAAGTAAGTAGATAGTTGAGGGCTGAGCAGGTTCCATTGTACCTATAACAACATTTGCCACATACCTTCCCGTGGCGTCTGTTGTCTCATCGATACTGATCAAGATATTTTTATCCCAGACATTTTCTCGTATTTCTTTCGTTATACCGACGTAGCAGGAATCTAAGTATGTTTTCCGCAAAGTTGCTTCGCACGGAATATTTTCCTTTGTAGATTTCTCAAAAACATTCTTCCGTGAATTATTTTCCAGCTTCCACAAAGATATTCCAGCATCTATAAAAGCATGGCATCAATAACTTGCAAAATGTGACTGCTTGATCGAAGTAGAAGCGAATGACAAAATCAAACATGTCGTTTTTTCACCAATCTTGCGAATAACAGCAGCTTTATGTTTAGCTGTTACCAAATGTTGTGAAATGAAGAATTTCTTTTCGTAATTCAGTTTCGTATCGCATATTTTACAAAACAACACCATTCCATCAGTGGACAAGTTATCATTTCCATACCCTTGAACATACCGACTTAATTTTGCACTTGTTGAAGAAGCAGTTTTCGGCATTATTGTTTTACTTCGACGCAAAGCGAGATTTATTAGGGTAGCGAACTAACAGAACCTTCCTCCCTTGTTTTGCACTTACGTTCAAGGTCTTATTTCTGTACGTGCATTCTTGGCTTTCACTCTAGCTTGATTGGTTACCATGTTATCTGACAGGAATCGGCTACTTCCGCCATGCGCAGAAACTATTTTCTAGGAAGAGCAAAAAATAAAATGAGATGCCGACCATTGCAGAATCTGCGAATGCGTTACCACCGCTGCTTAAATTGGGGCACATCGTTTTGAATATGCCGATTGTACTCGTGTTTACTTTCAGATGTCTGCCAACTGTGATTCAGTTTTGGAGAAAATTCCGCCTACCTTATGGTTTGTACACCTACACCCTAAAAAAGAGTTTTTAAAAGAAATGAATAACTTAAAAAAAATTACATGTTTAACCGGAAACACTACGTACTGCATGCTAGATTGTTATCAAAAACTTTGATTTTATCGCATTCTTAAGAAGAATTCTTTTTTAATAGAGCATTTATTGAGTATAGGCAAAAATAAGGCATTAAAAACATAAAAAGGCATTTTCCTCAAATATGAGCCGAAAAGGCAAAAAAAGCATTTTAAGGCATTTTGCCTCAATTTCCGGGTTTTACTCATGAACAATAATGGAAGGATAATTGTGAAACCAATAATAATGGAATAAATTAAACAGCTTGCATTTTTTTCAGGATATTTGAATAGAATTTTGCCATGAATATGATGTAACGTCATAAGATACGGGAGTGTAGCAATCGTCTGGCTTGCAGTTGTATGTTCTGAAATTGAGAACTTGGTTGAATACTTAAACAGGAGAAAAAGTATTTAACTGAGAAAACTGTGGACAAGCTGAAATTGGAATTGAAAAATATGATCTATCTATCTATCTATCTAAAATTCGTTACCTAAAAAAACCGAGTGGACGAATATTAAGTCTGGAGTCTTAAGGCCATCTGGTATTTCAACAAGTTAGTAAAATCATGCAATGCATTGATTATGATACGCTTTCCAACATACCAGAAATCATTACTCAAGTTATGAGGATAAAGTCTGTGGAATAAATCTCGCTTGTGTGCGCTGACCTTTGATTCCATTTCGATGATATTCAATAGAACTGGTTCAGTGCACCTCCGCAATAACATGATAACGTTTTGTCGCAATCGAAGCAATTTTACGTAAGGTTTGATGCATAAAGGCTACGAATAGATCCCGCTCCTGTGTCCTAACCTTTAACCCCATTTCGCCCATTTTCAGTAGGATTCGTCAATAGGCAGGTCCCTACAACATACTAACATTTCATCCAAATCGAAACATTTTTAAATAAGTTATGTCGCATAATGGCGATGGAAGTGATTCCGCTCCTATGTCTCGAATTTTGCACCATTTCTCCCATTTTCAATAGGGTTTGTCCCCAGGTGGTCCCCTACAACATACTAAAGTTTAATCGAAACCGAACCTTTTTTACGTTAGTTATGACGCATAAGAGCAGTGGAATGGATGCCGCTCCTATGTCCTTACCTTTGACCCCATTTCGTTCACTTTCAATATGGTTCCTTTCCAGGTGTTCCCCTACCACATACTGACATTTCACCGAAATCGAACGATTTTGGGGCAGGTATCGTGCGGACGAACATACGCACACAACGCGAGACGTAATGAGGCAGATGTTAATCGTGACCATCTGCTCGCAAGAGTGTGACGTCATAAATTTTTTAATCAGATCCACACACAACGCCTGACGTAATGAGACAGATGGCGTGACCGCGGGCCAACATCTGAATTGCGAGAGTAGGAAATCATAAGATTTCTAAGCATGGATAACATTAATGGGACGACGCCATGACACTAAAAACTTGGTAATTCGGGGTGGTTATTTAACTCATTATACAAATTTTCCTAAAGTAGAGATCAAGCTAAATCGATTTCTAGTACCAGAAAACGGTAGGTTAACGACTGTCATCATAATCCTTACAGCCGTTTAAAAAATAAATTTTACATACATACAAGAATTTCTCCTTTAAGGTGAACGTCAAGCAATTTAGCTTTCTGTACTTCGAATGGAAACATTTCTGTACACATTTTCTTCCCAATTAATGCGTTCGCAAGGATGAAAATTTTAACATTGATTAAAATATCTTCATTTTATATCTTGGAATACTTAATATTTTTTAAAACATAACCATAATTATGCAATCCAGCATTTGTTTCTCTACTGACGTCATCAAAGTACAAGCCGCGTCATCATTTTTCTGTTTTCAATACCACCAAAGGAAAAGTTATTGACTTTTAATATAATTATTGTTATGTTTTTAGAAAATATTAAGTATTCCAAGTTATAATATGAAGTTATTTTAAACGAAGTTCAAGTTCTCATGCTTGGGAACACGTTAATTGTGAAGGAAAATGTTTACGAAAGTTTTTCCATTGGAAATATAGGAAGCAGAATTACTTGACGCTCAGCTTAATAATATGGGATAAGGGCTATGGAATGGATCCCAATCCTATGTCCTGACCTTTGACCCTATTTCGTCCATTTCAATAGGGTTCGTCCCCAGGTGGTCATCTGCCACATACTAAAATTTCATTGAAATCGAACCATATTTGCGCAAGTTTGACGCATAAGTGCAATGAAATGGATACCGCTACTACGTCGTGACCTTTGACCTTATTTCGCCGATTTTCAATAGGGCTCGTCCCCAGGTAGTCCCCTACTGCACACTAAAGTTTCATCAAAATCGAACCATTTTTACGCCATTAATCGTGCGGACAAACGGACAGACGGACGGACGGAAAAAGCTCGAACATATACGTTTCCTCAAATAACGGTTGCAAAGCATAAATAAGAACGTTGCAGCTTACATCTCAAATTCCATGATTACTAGCATTATAATCTTTTTTACGAGAAAATGCTGCTTTTTCGTTTCAAGAATTCTTTAGATGGGTATTTCCAGAAGCTAGTGGAGTCCATGACCCTTCGTATTCTGCAGTCGTACCCGTGGGGGACCTACCAAGTATCAGACCGGTGTACAAGTTTTTCTGGCACTTCATGTATTTTCCCTATAGTATCGCAATTGCTTTTATAACGGCATCTCTGTAACATCTCTTCCGATAATCTTTGAATAAATCAACGTAAGAATTATAAGAGAGTTCGAAATAGAGTTTTTGTGCGTATACTCACATAAGAATCCCCACCGTTCACACGGAAGCAAAACCTCGAAATAATATTTTTGCATTCTACGGAGATTGTCGTATTCTTTAAAAATGAAAGCGATAATTAATGTCCTAGAAAGTTGAGATGTTCTTTCAAATGAGCACATGACATGGTTCATATCCATATAGGAAACTAAAAATGCCGACTTCGTTTTCTTCCGGATAATTCGCCGGCAATTTAAATAACTTTTTTCTTAATTATTCAAGTCATTACCATAAGAGTTCTTATATTTAATTTCACAATAAGGTTACAGGCTCACCATTGCAGTGAATCAGGAACAAAAACCGTCTAGTTCGAGTCTGTTGGTTAACCATAATTTAGCTTTTTGGCCACCTTTCCTTATTTAGCTTTGGCTGTTAAATGTGCATCATTCCTGCAAATTCGGTCATCTTTTCGGTAGAAGATAGTTCATCGTTTAATAAAATAGTTTTGGTGCTTCTACATACCGTTTGCTCCGAATTTTCGCTACATTTCCAGCAACCATCCACTTACTGTAATTCATGTGGAACCACGGCAATGTATTATTCGTAGTATTGTGCATTATCAACATATCAGTTTATTCCCATATCTCTCCTACTTTAATTGGTCTTTTTCTAGCATTTTTCCTCGTACTAACAAAACTAATTTTCTCCAATTTCGTGCAAGTGCTGTATTATTATTGTTCCAGTTACACTCACCCACCAAAGGGACAAAAGAAGGCTATGGTTTACCTACCTTGTCTGAGCGTACAGTGGTGTTTCGGTGATCCGACACATATTGGACCGGCAGGTGTCGGATTACTGAAATTGTCGGATTACTGGATTTTTAATAAAAAATAGAATTAGTGTACGTACTGTACACAATATGTATAAGAACAAATAACTGATTACTAATATACAGGATGATCATAATTAAAGATATCACTAGTCAACACTCTGTGGAGAGATATCTAGCAGTCCAAACGCATCCAAATTTAGTATGCTGACAATTGTGGAAATAGGGAAGAGATTTCCGAAAAAAAAAGTTCCAAAATCACCTCTAGGAGACTTCTGTTGTTGCAAGCTGCGAAAAATATAGACAATTTTCGGCTCTACGTGGTAATCGACACAAAAATCGAAGCAAAATCAACACAGGTGATGCGGTCAAGATGTATTATTGCGCATTCGCCCTGGTTAAACACGTAGACATCCAGTTTCCTCGAAACGAGCAATCATTCTTGTGAGAGTACATGGAGTCAATGGACCTCGTGGCTAATTCTTACGACGTCGGAATTCTCGAAGCGCAACGGCAGCATTGCTCGCGTTTTCATAAAACAGCTTCACAAGAAGAGAGCGTTCTGGCAAGAGGATTCCCAATGCGGTTGATGGAATACGAATGGGATTCAAATGATCACATATGGAGGATTTTAGGAAGGTAGGGTCTGACCCCAGGTCTTAAACAACCCATAGAAATAGGAAACTAGGAGATTTGGGCTAGAGCGCCCGATAGGAAAGTGACACGAAAACGAAGTAGAAAGAGGGAGGAAGACGCCCTTATTTATTACCGGGGGCGAGTACCCAGGAGTTTACGAATGGCATTCACCATGCCTAGGACAGCTTTGTAGCCAGGAGTCGCCCGTAGCGCGTGTGCCTTATGCAAATGATACGCTTTCTTGTCGCTGGTAGCGCCACAAAGACTCATTTCCCTCGTAGAGCCCAAAAGTGTCTATATTAATGCACCTTGCAACGCCTGCAATACCCTGGTGGTGAATTTTGGAACTGTTTTTCTTTTTTTTTTTTTTTTGCGGAAATCTTTTCTGCATGTCCTGAATCGTCAGCATACGTAATTTGGTTCCGTTAGGACTCTAGATATCTCTCCAGAGAGCGTTAAATAGGGATAATTTAATTGGATGACCCGGTAGTTACGTGCAAGTTAGAAAATACACAGTTAATCACACAGTAGAGCGTACAAGAAACTCATCATTTTTTTTTCTTTTAAAGACAGTTTCATAACTTGTTTTTGCAGTCTTTTTAAAACCAGTACGTCATCAGCTACTTTGTCGTTTTCCTCGGGCCACAGGACACATGTTGTAAATGCACTTACTGCACTACTATGCTCTACGGTATGATCTTGTTGTACAGTTCGCCCCTCTTGTTCCTCGTCATTGTCATCTAAAACATCTGGGATGATCTCTTCATCAGTCATCAGCTGGAAGTTTCCTTCTTCATTCCCAATGAGCCAATCGTTTACATCAACTACAGTCAGGCTTTTAGATTTTTCACTGCACAGCACGGTGATGGATTATTGGAGTTATGTAACAGCCGAATCATCACCGGTAGGGACTTCTTGAAATTTAGGTTTTTTGTACTGAGCTAACAGTGGCAGGCCATAATTTGCCTTACGAGGTGACCAATACATTAGTCGATACATTTTCCCATGCATAAGCATGATTCTAAACGATATCTTTGAAGTGAATGGCCTTCAGAGAATCGAGGATGCTTTCCTCTTTGCTTATCTCATTGTGGAGTAGACGTTTTTTGTATTGGATCTTAACAGTTTGTATCACATTTTGATCCATTGGTTGTAACAAAGGTGTTATATTTGGTAGTAAATTATAGAAAATTATTCATCTTCTTCTGGAAGTCCCGGGCAATTATCTAAAAGTAACAAAGCTTTCTGTGGAAATGTTCTGTCGAAGAACTTTCTTAACTGATGGGACAAATTGCTCCTGAAACCAGTCGGTGAACAATTCTTTTTTCAACCAAGCCCGGCATTATTTTTTGTACAAAACCGGAATATATTTGACATTTTTAAACATCCTTGGATTTTTAGACTTGCCTATAACTTATAACGGAAGCTTATTTGAACCGCTAGCATTTGAACACGGCATAAACGTAATACCATCTTCTGCCATTTTCCGACCAGGAAATTTTTTTCGGCAAAAGTCTCCAAAATAATCCACTCTCATTAGCATGATAGATTTGATCGGGGCTAAGATTTAACTCTTGTACCAACTTGATGTCTTTTTCTTTATAAGGTTCAACGGCTTTAAAGTCACAAGAGAGTTTTCTCACCTGTCGTTCTTAGTAAACGGATTCCAAATCGTTTTTTTTTAATTTATCAAACCAGCCAGACTTGCGTTAAAATCGTATTTTTTTCATGATTTCCTGATAGAAAAATTTTGCTTTTTCTTTAATAATTTCACCAGTAATAGAAATGTGTCGGTTACGTTCCTGGAGAAACCATGGAAAAAGAGCATCTTCAACTAATGGGTACTCACCAGATCTTACAGCTTTTCTATCAATGGCCCTGCTGTCCAAATCTAGAACAAATCCCTCGATTTTGTTCCGGTTTTTGTTGATGTCATAAATCGTGGTACTTCCAACATCATAAAATACAACCAAATTACCGAACTTTTTACTCCTTTTGAATTTTCTTAATGATATCCTCCTTTTCCATCAAAGTTGAAGTTTTATGCTACGTTTAACAGATTGACACATTTTGAGCAATACAGTAAGTAAACAAACACTGTGGCTGCTTTGCCGACCGCATGTGCAACAAATAACTGGCGACTGAAGGAAGGCGTTACTCACTTATCCCCGTTTATCCGGTTTTCAGACCGCAAATGTGCGTAAAGAACGTAACATTTCAGGTACGCGTGTACTCGCGCTCGCCTTCCAATCGGTTTCCGCGAGTGTCGTATTACTGGACATGTAGGGCTAACGAAGTGTTCGATTGCCGACACTCTCCTGCACTTTGCTTTGCATTTACTTTTCTCAGATGACTTTTCTAATTGTTATGATTTCAATTATGAAACAATCTGAGTTAAACATCTTTTATGTTGTTGTTTTTTTTGGTTTTCTTTTTATATTGAAAGCTTTGGCTAGCGAACATTTCCAGACAATGCTTCATTAAATAACAGGAATCGTAATAAAATGCATAACTATAATAAACAGTTGAATTATTAAAGGGCAGTGTATAAGATGTGTTACCAAGAAAAAAATCGTAATATTCCTATTCATTTTTTACACTTTCCAACCGTAGGTTGGAGAAGCGTATATGCCCCAGCTTTGTCCGTCCGTCCGTCCGCCCGTCCGCAAGATAACTCACGTGAAAATGGTTCGATTTCGACGAAATTTTAGTATGTGGTAGGGGACTATCTGGGGACGAACCCTGTTGAAAATCGGCGAAGCAAAGTCAAAGGTCAGAGCATAGGAGCTGGATCCATTCCATTGCCTTTATACGTCATAACTTGCGTAAGAATGGGTCCATTTCGATGATATTCTAGTATGTGATAGGGAGCCATCTGGGGACAAACCCTGTTGAAAACGGGTGAAATAGGGGCAAAGGTCAGGACATAGGAGCTGGATCCATTCCATTGCCTTTATGAGTCATAACTTGCGTAAAAATGGTTCAGTTTCGATGAAATTTTAGTATGTGGTGGGGAACTACATGGGCACGAGCCCTTTTATGTGTTGAATGGGGTCAAATGTCAGGACATTAAAGTGGGATCCATTCCATTGCCTTTATGCGTCATAACATGCGTAAATATTGTTCGATTTCGATTAAATTTTAGTATGTGGTAGGGAACCACCTAATCACGAACCGTATTGAAAATGGTCGAATTGGGGTCAAAGGTCAGGCAGGGCATAAGAGCGGGATATATTCCATTGCCCTCTTGCGTCATAACTTGCGTAAGAATGATTCGATTTCGATGGAATTTTAGTATGTGGTAGGGAGCCACTGGGGACGAACCCTATTGAAAATGAGCGAAATGGGGTCAAAGGCCAGGACACTGGAGTGGGATCTATTCCATTGCCCTTGTGCATCATAACTTACCTAAAATGCTTGGATTGCGACAAAGCTTTTACATGTTGTTCCGGAGGTAGAGTGAACCGGTTCTGTTGAATATCAACGAAATGGGGTCAAAGGTCAATGCACATTAGCCAGATTTATTTTACAGCCATTATTGTTATAACTAGCGTAAAACTGCTTCTATTGCAACAAAACTTTATCATGTTGTTCCGGAAGCATAGTGAACCGGTTCTGTTGAATATCATCGAAATGGAGTCAAAGGTCAGGACCAAGGAGCGAGATTTATTCCACAGCCATTATCTACATAACTTGAGAAATAATTTCTGGTATGTTGGAAAGCGTATCATAATCAATGCATTGCAAGATTTTACTAACTTGTTATTTTTTTTCAAGTACTCGTACACTAATTAAAGAATTTCGAATCTCTAAATATCTGGCGAGCGTCAAATGGCTCCTTGAGCCGTCGGAACCCGAATACTGGCATCCGTTTGTAAATAAGGGCGTCTTCCTCCCCTTTCTGCTGTTGGGGACTGTAGCCTAAATATCCTAGCTTCCTAATTCCGAGGGATGTACGTCCTGGGGTCGGACGTTCACGATTTCTTCAAAAATCTCTGTAAATGTTACGCTTCAACGGGCCTAGCAAATTTTATAGCTACATATTCGTTATGCATTTTATTTTGACATAATTTTTATGAAAAAAAGGATAACAATAATATTTTCTTAAAAAATATAAATAATTTGTAAAATTTCATTACCTTAATTCAGAGCATAATTTTGGTGATGAAACAAAATACACTTAATCACCAGTTCTTGGAACGAAAAACAATACGAAACATGTTGTAACTGGACTTTTGGGATTTTTGGAAGGCTAAATCACCTTTTTTATTTAATTGGGCACTACAAGTAGTCAATCAAACGTTTTTTAAATCCTAGTTAAATGTATTTTTCTTTTTTAATGTAAAACTGCGCATTCTCATTACCATTCACCTTTAAACTTAATCTAGCAATACAAAGCCTCCATTAGACACTCTCTGAAGTTATACATATAAATCTAACTTTAATCAAAATCATACATTTAACTAGGATTTCGTTTTTTAAATCCTAGTTAAATGTATTTTTCTTTTTTAATGTAAAACTGCGCATTCTCATTACCATTCACCTTTAAACTTAATCTAGCAATACAAAGCCTCCATTAGACACTCTCTGAAGTTATACATATAAATCTAACTTTAATCAAAATCATTTTCTTCTTGTTCACTGGGATTTCTTTTCACTACGGGACACCACTATCAGAACCGAAAATACGGTATTTTTCTTTGTGGTGTAAACAATGGTGCATAATTCGCATATCGTGAAATTAAAAAAAAATGAAATTTACCTGTGTAATCAGCTACGCCGCAAAGCAATAGACTCCGAAATTCACCGGAAATTTTCCCGTAAAATGCCTACCCACGCTGTTGATCTGGGATCATTATTCCGTACCGACATTTTGCGATGGACGGGCTGACCTAGTAATCAAAAGAACCAACAAACAAAGTTGATCTTCGTAATATATGACAAAACTTTAAATGAATTTCAGTTACTTTCAAGTAAAACAATATATATTTTTTATTTTTCAGCATTATTGATGTCCCGTAGTTAATATTGTCAGTATCGTAGATATAAATTAGCTGGTACCCACGAGGGTGTGTACAGCTGACGTTCCCATAGTGAGTGATCGTTCGCGAGAGCATATATCATTGTCGTTACATTATAAAATCTCTCAAAATCCAAGTGAAGAAAAATATCATTCCAATTATATGCGAACAGTTACTTAGTATAGAGTTACATTTCCTTGTTATTAATGGATTTCTGGTAATGTTTCCAAATATACGACCTATTCTGACGATTAGAACCAGCGGTTTTTGAAAAATTAAATTGCTGCAAGTTTTTTAAAGCAGAGTATCATTCGCTGTGGTGAATTCACCGCAGAGCCTAAATTTAGAACTTTTGAACAGATAATCCTCGGATTTTATGACGTAAATTACGATTCCTAAATATTCAATTTGGAAAGACTTGATGAACGACGTTGCCGATTCCTTTGGGAGTTGACTTGTTTCCACGTTAGTTTTACTTTTTCAAATAGATGGAATGATACAGCTTCTTTTTTATGTCAGTAAAAAAACCACTAGGGGGAAATCTGAATGCTATGTACAGAAGCGTAAACCACGTGGGCCGTCACTTACACTGATTCTAGCATGGAACAGAGCCCGCGTTGAAATGCAAATATACAACACAATCCTTATATTTTTGGAAACCCAGGCCCAGCCACTGGCAATATCCTTAGCGGGAAAAAATGTTTGCGTAATTTAAGTTACAAAGGTAGAACAGCCATCTTTCTTTATGTCTCTTATCTGTAATTCCGGAACACTTCACGGGTTTTTGTGATCAACGGAATAGCATTGCTTCTAGATTTCCTACGGAAAATGACATTAACTGCAGCACGTGAATTTTCTCATTATTCTGCATATCTCTTCGAATCATTCCAGGTAACTGAATAATTAATTGTAAATGCCTGGTCTTAGTCTCCTAGCTAACCGATCAAATTATAAGGGTGTAATATTTCACACATCCGCTTTTTACTTTCCAAAATATATTGAACAATACGCGGTAGAATAGCAAAGAAAATCCTGGAGAACATTACGTCCCAAGGAAACGTAATGTAGAGTGCCATAACCATTTTAAAGGGTCAATGATTGAAATATATGACGAATTTCTAACGTAAATATGGTATTGTAGTTGAAATCGAAAGTAAGTGCAAATTACATGACTGCGCTTTCCGAGGATTTTTTTATTTTTGTCGTTGCTACCTCGCTGTAAATCAACAAAAAGACAGAACAAAGAAGAAAAAGCATTTTCTATACTAAAAGTGATCTTGAAAACAGAAAAAAAGCACTCATACATCGATTTTCAAAAATAAGTATCCCTAAATTCCGACGGTTAAATTTTAACCCATGACTAACAACTCTTGCATAAAACCGAAGCAGAAGTGTTTTAATATTTAAATCTGCATGCCGTACCATCATTACAAACGAAAAGGAAGAAAATTACTGCTGTAACGTAATATGCATATACTTGAGATTATCATGATAGAAATATCTGCATTTGTTAAATTGCAAACTGAGCCAGGAAAATTTAATTTCTGTAGTGAACTGAAAACAATTATTCTGGGTAACCACGTTCAAAATTCACCCGGATATAAGGCATAAGATGATTCTAAGTACAAACCAGCTGTAAATTATCAGATAGTCATTAGCTCAGTGCCTGAAATCATAGAGAAATACAGGTGAAAGCATTGGGTATTTGCATATAAGATTCTCTATAACACCAAGAAATTGGCAGAGCTGTTGTCGCGATTTGATTGCTCTTGACTGCGCATTTTCAGTAATTAATTGGCTCGTCGTTACTTTCTGCACGACTGTAAAGTTATATAAATTCAATGTGCAGAACATTTAAAAAATACCTTGTTCCCTTAGCTTTATCCATACCAATCGCAAGTAACTTATAACTGTAAAATTCAGTACACTCATGAATCAGGAAACACTAGGTTTTGACTGCCATCTTAATTAACGAAAAAATAAACAGATTATATCCAGATAATACGGAGATAACCTTTGAGGATACTTCTCTGAAAACTATCAGACCTCTTGTAAAGACAAAAGTTCACTTTAGTGTATCACAAAAATACGTTGTGTAGCGAGACAATAGTTTTTAAATATTTTCCAACCAACTAACAGGATTTCCAAGGAAAGAGTGTACAAAGTTAATTGTGATCTCACGTGTCATTGAAGATTTTGGCACAATATGAATGGAATGCATCTCCCAGTACAATTTTGTGTTGATAAGCTTCTATTTCTGTTTCAGAAATCTTATTAGACCGTTAGAGAAATCGCAGGGTACCGAAGAAGGCAGAGAAACCACAAGTTAACGAACTTAAACTGAAGAAATATATTACGCCTTAATGAGGAGACTAAAAAAATTATGATTCGTCTTCTGGTATAAATAATGCAGTAAACCTGTTCGTATATGTGACAGTTTTTTTTGTATGACTGACAAAGAATTTGATTTTGCCTAATTGGTCGAAATCTTCGATTTAGGGTATCAGAGCAACATACGATCCGCTTCAATTTATATTCGACGAGAGGGACAGAGAAAAAATGTTTTGCGGACAGACATTAAATTAATGTTCTTGTAGCACACAAAACACGTGACCTAATCCCTGGAACATAACACTCAAAAACGTTTAAAAACATATGCCTACCTTATGTGCAACATTGTCACATTTCGTCAGATTCCGCCCTCGATTTAATAAATTATCTATCTTCAAACAGAACAGAAAGTCATTTCGTATTATATTCATGGAACTATATTAATTATATTACTTTCAAATAGATCTTAAAAATGCATTTTAAAATGTTTCAGAATATGCTGGCACCCAATATCGAGTAAAACGATTTGTAAGAAACATAAAATTGCGTTTCAATGATCAGTAATGTATGTGTTCAACTAGTTTACAGCTACCTTGCTGGTTAATACAAATATCCGCCGTGATATTAATTTAAAATTGGATAATTTGGAAATATTGTGAAGTATTTAATTTAAATTTTTTTATTAAGTACTTAATTAGTAATTTTCTTATAAGTTGAAGAAAATATTAGCATATTCAGTACGCTGCTGTTTCTTTGAGGGAAACGACTAGTGTTACAGACATTGTTTCACATTGAGTAGTGTAAAATTTGTTAACTGATCTCTTCACTTAAAATTGAGAAATGATTTTCTAAATCATAAACGCACTGAAGTTTTGATATGGAAATTATTCAGATATGTCGTCGATAATTTGTTTTCGGGAAAAGCCACTAGGGTGACATAGACGGTCTTTCATTTCACGAAAGATCAGCTAGATTATGTGTGTTTTCAAAACCATTTATTACTTAGCTGAAATCAAATGGCGACATTTTTTATTCTTTTGTAGCACACAACTACTCTACTACTTGGTCATAAAAGAAAAATAAGATTTATCATTAAATATTTCGCCAAGTTTTTTTTCGTGCCTATTTTTTTCCATATTACCCAAATATCCCAGGCACCTAATATTATTTAAAACGATCAATTTCGTATCTTCACTTGTGTTATCAAAAAAGATGTAATTTCACATCTTAATAATTCAGTCTTGCATAAAATGCTTTCCGAAGCATTTCCAGGAACACCCTACAAAAAATCTAATGCACAGAAGAATTTTGACATAACAAATAAAAATAATAATTCAAATTAAAAACTGTAAACAAAAAGTATTTATAACTGCTTTTAAAGGATTATATACACATGAATATAACCACGAATAAAATTAATTACCTGAAAATAATTAACAACTATATGCCAACTCCTTTTAAAATGGTATAGCTATACTAGTAATCCGAATTTCTTGACATAGAATAGACATCAAAGTTTCTAAGATTTCGCTCATCGATCAGATGGCTTTTTAAAGGATAGTAGAGAGCTAACTGCAAACTGAACGATAGAACACTTCGACAGTTTGAAAGCCGTGACTTGACTGTACAGTAAATGAGTAGACGCAGATGTGATAATTCACTCGAAGAAACGAGAAGTCACGGTGTTTGGGCACACGGAAGCGTAGGAGAAATCGCAGCATTATTTGAAAAGTTGATGATTACAAGTGATTGGCAGCTCTACAGAGAGGCTGGTATTGCAAGCCTCACTCTTGGTATGATCTCTAAGGTTTCACGGCCGGCAGTAGATTTGGTTGCGAAGTATGAAGCTATTTTCCTTATTTCACTCCACATGTGATAAGCGTACACGAACTTGACTTCCCTGGATACTGCAGTGATTATTTTTACGTCCTTTGAATCTCTTTTATGATCGTTGATTCTAATCCTAAACGAACATTTGATGATTCCAATGTAGTACCACTTGCAGCCACCCATGTATTGTAGTGGGGTGTCATAAACACCTGCCTCGTTGAGTATGAAAGTTTGTCAAAATTTCTCTTAAGTATCGTGTAGAAAGATATTGGGGACCTTATGTCAACACCGAATATCATCCTCCTGAGCGCGTTTTTGAGATGCAAGGAAACAGCTTGGTATGAAGGGAATAGAGCCCGGGTAGCGATGCTGCTGCATAGAATTAGTGCGACGGTTTCTGGATTTTTCGATAAAGTTGTGCACCTGCTTCGACGTTTATCCTATTTCGGTTGCAAATTCTTCGATATTTTTTGTTCGCATAGTCTCGAACGAACATCAAAGCAGATGGCAAAGGCTCTTCAAATTCGGGAACGAAAGAAGGCTGTCTTGTAATCACCAGGGCAGAATGAACTGCGAAGCATCAGGTTCGGGACTGACATGGGTTTATAATAAACTTCGGTACGAAGGGGGTTGTCCAGCAATTTTCTCACTAAGACGTCGTGAAGCAGTGAGGTGCATTTTGTTCAAGCTCCATAGTTAAATTAATCGCAAAGTGTACAGAACTGACTTTATCTAGAAAAAAGAGACAGTCTCATTTTGGAGAAGCCATATGAAAAATACGTCGTCGTGTATCCAACGTGATGTTGGTGAGTATATACTGCTCAATAGGACGACGTTTATGCTTCCGTTAGGACGACTGAAAGCAAAGATCCCATCAGAGCGCCATTTACTTGCTTATGAATTTGTCCTTGCGATCTAAAGTAGCTGGAATTTGAGACCAAGTCCATTGATTTGAAGATGCTGAGACAAGACTCTTCCGTATAAAGTGATGAATTAGCTATAGCCACTTTCAAACTTTTACTGGCTTCTGGCACCAGGATCGGTGGGTAAATGAAAACCAAGTCGAAATTGCCGATAAATTTGTGGTGTTCAACACTGAGTTGTTTTGCTTTTTGTAATACAATTTAGAGTCGAACTTAATGCAAAGTTCTGGTAGATGACTAGTCGGGAATCCACATAATTATTTTTCTAAATGGTATGTCAGTGCCGACTTTCGGAACACAATTGGTCTCAATAAATTACTGAGTTTGCGGTGCGCAAATCTTCCGAAGAATATCATGGCAAATTGTTAAATTCATTATATTTGTTATGTAATGCGAAAATGATCTCGGTTTGGACAGGAGTTCCTTGTGTAAAGTCCAAAAACAATAGTGATTTCCGAAAAATTTCTGCACAATGAATTATGTTTCTGATATTCTTCGTAGAACCTATAAAAGATTATGTGTAGATAGTTGCTGATATGCATAGTAGCAGTGATTAGAGAGCTACTTTTCAAAAGTAGCTTGCTATTGCTGCAACTACCTTTTTTGAAAAGCACTTAGCTACACTATTTTTGTTTTAAAAAGTAGCGAGTTTTGCCACCTTTCAGCTTTTTCATTACGTTTAGATTTACATTGTAATTGCAAATTCTGAGGGTGATATGTACATTTATATTATTGCATGGCATAATGAGTTTAAATATCAAAGTAAATTACACAAGTAATTTATATTTGTATATGTAACACATTTTTTTACATTCCGTGGTGCGTATTACAAGCTAGACAGACTAGCTGAGAAGCCTAGGGAATTTTATCAAAAACAATATAAAATTCAACATTTGCTAATTCGTTTTCCTTCACTAAAAGAATCGAATCTCACAATCAAGAAAAGGTCTTCCATAAAACCATTGGTGGGATGCCACGTGGGCAGTGGTCTAAGCTCTGATTTCTGGCTATTCGTCCGAGATCGGGATGGGTTTGAATCCCGGTGAGGTGTGGATGTAGTGTTAGTCATACAGAACTGCCTTTCTCGATTTTATGTAGGAACCAGTAGCCCTAAATAAGAAAGCTGACTGCTAATATCTCGTCGAATTTGCTCGTGAGCGCCACAATCAAAACCACCACCACCAACAACAACAACAACAATAACTACAAAAAAAAATTACAAAAAAAAGATTTAGCGCGATCGCTTTATACTGGATGTCTTCACTGGCTAATTGAGATTTTCCTGTTAACAAATTTGGAGCTTTCACAATGGGAGTTATGCGTTTTCGTAGGTAGAGCACCCTCAAATACCTTGTTACAGCGAATTACGCTTCAACAACTCTTGATATTTCACGTGATTTAAAAAATACAATCTTTCACCAATTTGTTTCATAGTTGTAAGATTTGTAGCGTAATTTTCTGCTACAAACTACTTTCTTTTGTAGAATGTTACTGCTACAAATATTTCCTATTTGTGGCGATGCAACATGCCACTCTACTATTAAAACTGCGTGCTACTTCCAATCACTCGATATTAATTCTAAAAATTTGACACTCGAATGGCTTTTGCTACAAAACACTGTGTCTGATTTGCTTCCAGCCTGCAAATAACTCACCGCACCATTGATTCCGGTAAATCATGATATTGAAACATCTCTCGGACCAAACCTCAAGAAGAGAAGTCTCACACTAAAAGCTGCAGAAGGATGGAACTCCCGGAAAAATTTCGTATTGATCACATTATGTGATTCTGCGTGCTGACGTCACAGACCCTGATTTGCCAAGGAATATGCATGTTTCGTTTCTTACGTAACAGTATATTTGCGTTCTACACGTTTCGGTAAAGTACCACACCATTGAATTGCATATAGACAGTGAAATATTTTCTTGGAAGCACATTTTCTGAAAATGTGGTTCGAAAATTATCTTCGAACCGAATCCAGTGCATTTTGTCAAATATTAACATATCTGCTTCAAATTTACGTCATGCATAGTTCTACAACTAAGTGTAGTAAACATATATTGATTTTGTAACCTCTGTTTTCACCTCTTTTAGAATTCCATCTAAAAATATATTTTTTGCACTTTATCCATTTCAGTTTGTTTAGGTCGGAGTTATTATACGCCGTAAATACATACTCAAACCGCACACTCCTTGTACATACATGTTTTATTAGCACTACGCTTTTCTCTAATTTTCGAGTTTAGCTTCTTGAAGCGAAGTTATTTACCTATTCGAAGTTAGGGTGGCGTTTAACCTTAATTATTGTAGATTTAGAAAAGTTTTCAACTTAGAACGATCATACGGCGTACATTTGAGGCGTTGTTGATATCCACCACATGTGGCATATCCCAACATCTGCCATACTCAATAACTTTTTATTTTCTGTGTGTTACTGAATCTCGTCCTCCCATTAGTTTCCCCGCCTTCATTTATAGTCATATTTCTTTCCTGGTGTTTGGGCAGATTAAAATTTCAGGATTAACAGCTAACCACTCATTCTGCAGACATTGCTAGTATTGATGAAAAAATTTATCTCCACCTAATTAACAAGCTTTTGGTTAACATTACATATCGAAAGTAAGTCTTCCATTCCCAGATAAACAAATCAAGTGCATACACAACCTTTCACTCTAAGAAAAGCACCTCTCCACAATAAAAGATATACATCCGTCTCTTAAGCAGTACATATATTTCACTACATACGTGCTTATCTCACACCCTGCATCATATTTATGATTTTCAATACTCAAAATAAAAAGTGCGATATGAATAACATCTGTAAATTCCTGTAAATAAGAATGATCGCATTATAATGGCAATCGACATAAAATTAATAGATTGTTGCTTACGCAAAGAAATTTCCACAATCTTTTTTCTATGCAAACGAGTTTTTGTGCTCTGCGGAATATGTTTCCTTTTCCGCAAAACTATAATATTTAATATCACAATTACCTAATGAGAATTTGAATTCCTGTTTCCCAAAACCTATGCCCGTTGCGACAGTAAAATATCATTGAAATATTCGACTACCCAACTTAAACTTTTATATAAAACTTTTTGAAATTAGTAACAAAGGAACAAAGTGCAGCACCATAAGAATTATCTTATCATGATATTTTTGTAATGTAAGATCTTCTGTGAGTGTCTAATGTATTTACCTCAACAATAATTTTCCATTAGATTTAGAAATGACAAAAACTAAATGAATTAAATCAAGTGAAAATGAAATAAGAATGACGGGAAACAAGACGGGAGAAACATTTCTATCTTTCTTCTAAGTAAATTGCGAATTATTTCCAAATCATGTGGTATGATATTGGGAGAACGTTTCCAAGATAACGGATTAAACATCTTAAAAGCTAGTGTATTTAAAAATCTCTACCATATGATCCCAAATGAGGTTCCACAGAAGTTAGTCTTTTTTTCTCAGATTCAAGCATAAATTTATGTCTCAGTGGCACTGGCAGAGTGAAAATCATTGTTATAATATGTTAAAGTGCACACGTTCCCAGTTAATGCTTTATCTGCGCAACGGCCTAAGAGAGATCTATCAATAATTGTTTCAAAATGCAAGAAAATATGAAATAAAGGTCCTTCGGAAACGAATTGCACCTCTCAAACTATCTTAAAAATCACACTGACGACGAAAGCCTTCAATTGTTTTTCTACTAATTTTTAATTTTTACTCTAAATTTTGAACCGTAACTTCGGAAGCAAGTGGCATTTTGATTTCTTGCTCCTCCAGTGCTGAATACCACAATTTTATAAGCTTTTGCAAATATTAAAAATAAAAAACATAAAAATGTTTTTTCAATAAATCGTCGAAAGCTTGACTTCTGGATTGTTGTTATTTAAGAATATTATTTTAAACCCAATAAACGGTCCCCGGAAACTTCAAGGCAACACTCCCTACCACCGAGGAATTGACATGTCCAAAAATCCATGAGAAATCTAGATTTTTACATCACACTACATAAGGGTTATGGATGTTTTGACAGCTGCGAAAACAGGGATTAATTTGATTCGGGTTTTTTTGAGGAAAACAATTACAGGAATTAAAAAGAACAGTGTGGTACATTTTTTAAAAAATATTTTTGGAAGAAATTCTTTAGGTCTTAATTATTAATATTTTAAGATTGGAATTAAAAAGTGCATGGCATATCTCGTACATGATATGCCATACAGCCTTCCACTTTGAAATGGCTGAATGGGTTTCGGCATATACTAATCCAGTCAATTTCATATGTATGTAAAAATTCATACATATGATCATACCCCCATTTAGTATGAGTTAAAACTATTTCAGTGTATATCATATAAAATACGTGAACATAAATTTATACCTAATAACTTCCTTTTGAAGATGACTATCCGATTTTATGGTAAATGCCACAAGGATAGTAAGACAGATAATATCCAAAAACTTGAAAATATCATCGTCCTGGGGCGGAACTCGAACCCGCGTATCTCAGATAGCTCTCTGGTATGCAAACCACTACACCACCCAAAACGACCAAATTTAAAGTTTCCGATTAATTTTAATATAACCATCACAGGATTCGCTAGTCTAAGCAACCGACATTTATGTTTAGCGAATCTGGAGCATTAGCCTCTTGCAGCGAATCTGGAGGATTCTTAATTCATGTTTAGCGAATCTGGAGGTTTATCTGGAGAATTAACGACCTGTAGCGAATCTGGAGGTTCATCTGGAGAATCAACCTTCTGTAGCGAATCTAGAGGTTAATCTGGAGGATTCCTAACCTTTGGATTCGTTAAACATGAGTGCCGGTTGCTTCGACTAGCGAATCCTGTGTTGGGTATATTCAAATTAATCGGAAACTTGAGCCTTAGTCGTTCTGGGTGGTGTATTTGTACATTTAGTGAACATGCTAATTGAATTTTACTTGAGATGATGACAAGATGTTACGTTTAGTGTTACAGTTTCAGTTTGTTAGGCACTCGAAATCCCTTTAAAAATTGAATACTTCACTATCCAGGCTTCTCCAAGCATTTACTAGACTTAGGGGTAAAACCGCACAGGAACAATGTTTATATTTTTTATTGTTGTTATTATTAGTTTTTTCAATATAAAACCGTAAGTAAAGTAAAGCATGTAAGAACAATAAATTTAAGCCTAAAATTCAAATTCAGAAATACTAAAATAAACAACAACACTAATTTCAATACTTAATTAAGAAGATAAGTTATAACTATACTTCTGTTTTTCCTTTCATATTAAAGACAATGATTAATAAATAAAGAGGTCCAATTTAGTGTTGTAGAGTGAGGGCTTCACTGCACGACTCTGAATTGGTGATTTGCTAACTTGCTTGAAGCCTAAAGATAGGGCCTGACTACAAGCATGCTCGATCACTTTAGCATCCCATCTGCAAACGTATCTATGTGTAACAAGTTTTTTACTTTGAACAGGACATATGGAATAATACAGTAACTATCAGTTAATATCGGAAAGCAGATTAAAATCAAAATTAATACATTCAAAACATTTTCGTCTGTTGAACATATTATTTAAGTACAAATTGTTCTAAAATATGTTACATATGTTACAATTTCATAGTTATTCAGTAAAACAAACACTTTTCAAATCTACAGAAAGTGAGAAATGACACGGTTATTGGTGAAAATGTATAGGAACACCAGATTGCTCCCCGGACGCCGAGTGATATGAATCGTTGGCTAATAATCAATCGTCTGAGATGGGCACTGGATTTTAGAATCCCGCCGAAGCATATACATGTTGTATGAAGAGCTTGCCATACCAAGCTGGCCCATCCCTGAAACCAGTAGACCGAAATTAGGGATGGGGGTGTTTGTCGTTAATTCAAGTCTTTAACCCTGCAAACAAAACAAGATAAAAATGTTTGGCGCATAATGTATTCAAATTTACTCAGAAGCAAGAGGACTAGAAAAATCAAGCGGTTTCAAACTTATTAATGAGTTTATCACAGGGAAACGGCAACTAATACAACATTTACTTTTTTATTTTAAAGATATCAGTGTTTAAGAGTCACTGGAAATCTATTTTCGAGAATCTTATGTTTACAGAAGTCGATCACTATGAGCTGAATCACATATGAACTCAAGTCCAATAGAGCGAAATGTGATAAAACGAAAAAACCCTTACAGCGAAGGCTTTAGCATTCCCGTCAAAATTCCCATTACCAATTTTTTTTTAATTCCGTTTGAATGAAATTCATTAAACCGAAATATTCGTTACAACGAAGAAATATTTTGAATTTTAAAAGAACATCTTTCCATTACAACAAAATTTGCAGCCCTGGAAACAAGCATCACATTCCTTTCGAAGCGCGTTTCAGCAAATTTAAAAAAAGAAAATGCGACTTCGTTATCTGACTCTTTTCACTTGGAAAACTCACTCATTTTCGCGAACCTCTTGTGGCTGACCTACGTCCAGATGCCGGTGTTTCTATAACAACCGACTTGCCACGATCTGTTAGCTCCTCCCCCTATTCTTTCGCAAATGGAACACAGTTTTCTGACCTTTAAAAGAGAGATACGACGTAGGCGAGCGCTGGATTTCGTTGTAAAATGAGGTGGTTTAAATTTTTATGATTGTTCTTAAACTTTTGCTCGTCGGCTTACGTTCCAGTTTGACGTATTCTTCAAAGCAAGTCGATTAGCTTTTTCTACAGGTTTTACCAATTAATTCAACCAAACGAAAGCAGTTTTCTTTGGAGGAGAAAAAAAGAAAGAATGGTTGATGAAGCGAGTGCAGGAAAAAAAGGAGTTGTAGCCAAAAAATATGGGATCACTCCGTTGACATTATCGACGTTTTTTGGGAACAAAGAAAAATTCACAGACCAGCTTCAAAAATTGGCAATCGGACCTCAAAGAAAATAATTACGGCAAGCTCAATTCCAAATGTGGACTCAGCTGCTTTCATTTGGTTCCAAGACATACGATCAAGAAATGTACCCATTAGTGGACCATTGATTCGAGAAAAGGCTTCGCAGTTCGCCAAAGCTTTAGTAGTTATGGATTTTGAGTCAAGAGGGGAATGGTTGAATCGGTTCAAAGATCAGTATGGAATTTTCTCAAAAACAGTTTGCGGAAAAGTGATTGCTGCTCCGACGGAAAATATGGATGGGTAGAAAGCAGGTTTAGTGACAAAACTCATCCAAACTCATATCGCAGAAGATGTTTTCAATGCAGACGCCTCTGGAATTTTCTTCCAGAAAGAATTTATGTTCGAAGCATAAAATAAATGAAATTCAAGCGACAGTTTCTGTTGAAATATTCCCAAAATATCATAGAGAGTTCCCATTAAAATTCCCTTTTGATGAAACCAAAAATATGCCGTGAAAAAAGTTCACCAAAATAATTTTAGTGGACTTAAATAATATGTGACAAAAAATATTTCAAGTCCTCCTCTCTCAAGTTTCGATGAGCTTTTTTAGACTGCTGGCTAATCTTTTGCGTCTTGGAATGACCAAAGTGATGCAATGTGGATGTCGACTGCTATAGCCTGTTTTTTTCATAATATGGATGATAGTTTGCTTAACGGGTAGAACATGGTGCAAAATTCAGGGACAGATAATTTGAAAAACTGAGACGTGCATCTTTTTTGAAATCAAAAATAGCATAACATAAACAAAAAAAATACACTAATATTGTAATTTTTAATAATTTGTTACGGAAAAGTTACCTATCTGTGCGAGACTCCGAGATGCAGTCACCACCGGCAAGGAGGGTGTATTTGCTGGTTGTGCCCAGACCTTCAAATCGAGGGTAGCACGAGAATTTGTTCAGCGTACCTCTACGAAGCCCCAGTTTCATCATGGCTCTGGGAATTTTGTGTTGTGACACATCACTGCCATCACCAGCATTCAAAAACCAGTGAGTTGCTTTCCGGTATTTTTTCCCTAAGCACAAACCACACGGGTTAGATTCAGCTCATATCTGGAATCGATGACTCTTAGTCGGCCCACACGTTTTATGAAGTTCGTCTTCCTTCTCTCATCTGTCTACTTTTTAAAGATACAAATTAAAACTGTGATTGTAAGTCCTACATATGCTTAGATGTCTTAGAAGTCCTCCGACCCAATCATCTGTTACATTTTGGCCTTTGTCAAAATCAGTTAAGTCCGCTGCCTTTCTCATGTGAAGAACACAATAATTCTAACAGATGTTATTTATATCATTTCATGACCTTCAGACAGTGTGTCATTTACATGCAGTTCTTTTGACATGTACAGAGGCACGCTGGTTGGTTTGGCTCTTCGCTGTAGGTTGTATAATACTATACTATGCAAATTAATTGGGACAAAGTAAAAAATCACTCTTTTTCCCAAAACTATGCCTTTATATTATTCTTTGCCTTGATTTACACTGATAAATACCTGTATTAGTATGAAGTATGTCCTCCTTTAGCAGAAATGACCTCTTAAATTCGTTTTTGCATTGACTCCACTAATTGACGGCACATATTTTTGACTTCATAAGCGTGGAACCACACTTTTATAGCATTCGTTATCATGCGTTCTTTGGTTGTACAGTCCATTTTACCTAAACGTCTCTTCAAAATATTTCAGACGTTTTCCATGGGATTTAAGTCTGGTGAACTTCCAGGCCAATCAAGCAAATGAATTTGATTTTCCACCATGAAATTCTTGACCAATTTCGAATTGTGACATGGGGCCAAGACATGTTGAAATGTCCCGTCAAAAGTTTGCAAGAATGGAACAATCCTACGTTGTAATATTTCTACGTACTTGGCTGAATTCATCATACCTTGAACAGGAACTAAGCTTCCAGTGCCATTTGATGTGAAAAAAACCCCAAAACAACTGTTTCAGAGGGTGTTTTACAGTTTGTTTGACATGCTCAGGTCTTAAGGGTTCACAGTTGCTTCGTCTAACGACATTTGCTTGGTAACCCTGCACAAATAAATGAGTTTCATAATTGAAAATTACCTTATTCCAGTCGTCAGCAGTCCATAATTTATATTTTTTGGCCAATGCTAAACGTTTTATCTTCATGTTTGCATTTAAATATTGTTTTTCTTTGGTCATCTTGTCTTCCGGCCAACTTCCAGAAGCCTACGGCGCACAATTGAGACACTAACATCACAACCACCAGCCAATAAATACCTTTGAAGGTTAGTGCTTGTTTTTTTTTTGTTTTTTTTTGTTGTTTTTTTGGATTCATTTTACTATTTCTAATTAGATATTTATCGGTTAGTGGAGTTGTTTTTCGTTTTCTTCCACATTTACCTCTAGTTTTTGGAGACGGTGATCCTGATGCATTGTATCGCGTAAGCAGCCTTGATACACTTGATTTGCCTACACCAACTGCAGAAGTGATATTTCTCACTGCCATAGAAGTGTGATCCTTCAGAGCAATTATTTTTCCACGCTCCCTTGGGGAAAATCCATTTTTCGATACACGTAAGGAACACGTACTCACAGAGAGGAAAAACTAACATCCACCTGTCACACCCGAAAGCTCAGAACTAAAGCTAAAGTGCCTGTTCCCTGTTTAAAATCGGTCAAACCACATTCTTACTATCACGTTCTATCCGTGACACCACTTTGCAGCTGATAAAACCGGATTACAGGGGTTTCCGACATCAACTGGCGATCACATACAATTCTTAGAGTAAAATAGCGTGTCCCAATTAATTTGCACGGTATAGTGTAAGCACATGTGCATATAATTGCGTAGCATACTTCACTTTGTTGTTAATCTTCACACAAAATATATTTAGCAAACACACCTGTTTCAGGAGTGCTTCTGTCGCTCCAGATCTCCTCGTTATGAGCGGATACTACTGGATTAAATTGGGAGTTATTTTGCGTTTTCTTAATGATTTTGGAGGTTATTTGAGTATACTGACACTCCGAAATTCTTAAATTAAGTTTAATTTATAGAGAAAAACAATTTGAATGAAATGTATGAAATAGTACCTGATGATTATTTTTCACGATTTAATGAACATTCCTGTGTACTGGAAAATTTGCAATCTAAAACTGCTTTATGTGTCTGAACATTTTATGTCTCCCTTCGTGTGCTGGAAGTGAAGGTACACCAGACGTAAATGTTGTGTATTGTACTTATCTTTCCCGCTGGAAAACAGTAAAACACTGCCATTTGAACAAAAATCGCAAAGAAAATGTTTTATGTATCTTAAAAAATTCCCACTGAATGAAAATTTATTAAAGGGCAATACAATATTTAACTAGTATAGGTTTGCCTGCACATTGCATTTTTTGGAGTTATATAAGTTTCCAATTTAAATATGTGCTTGATTTTTTTTAACTGTTTAATCTATCATACTTTTTTTCAATTCCTAGATACATGTCCAATATCATCATCATCATCATCATCATCATTGTCAACCATTATCAATCCACTGCTGGACGAAGGTCTCTCCAAGTTTCCTCCACAACGGTCTGTCTTGTGCCAGTCTCCTCCATGTCACTCCCGCATATTTACGAATTTCATCCACCCATCTCCCATGTGGTCTTTTTCTGGGTCTTTTCCTGTCCCTTGGAATCCAATCTAAAATTTCGGCTGTCCATCTATGGTCTGTCCTTCTGGCAGTATGTCCAGCCCATTGCCATTTCAGGGATTTAACTCTGATCATGATGTCTTCCACTCTCGTCATTTTTCGGATCCACGAGTTCCTCTTCTTATCTCTCCTGGTTATACCAAGCATGCACCTCTCCGTGCTTCTTTGAGTTGTCTGCATCCTTTGTATGTCTCTTTTAGTTAAGGTCCACGTCTCTGCACCATACGTAAGCACTGGAAGGATGCATTGATCAAACACTTTTCTTTTAAGACATAATGGCATATTGCTCTTGAAAATTATGCTGTTTCTTCCAAAAGCTCTCCAGGCAAGTTTTGTACGCCGATTAATTTCTTCATCAATGTGACCCTCACTTGATATCTGCTGTCCAAGATAAACATACGTATCTGTTATCTCCAGTTTTTCTCCATCAATCGATAAATCTTCATTTCTTGTAAAAGCATTGAACATCACTTTTGTCTTCTGAAAGTTCATTTTTAATCCCACTTCTTTACTCTTGTCAGCAAGTTCCTGGATCATACTCTGCAGCTCTGATGGGGTAGTTGCAAAAATGACTACGTCATCAGCAAAACGAAGGTGGGTTAGATAATCTCCATTAATCTTTATCCCTTTGTTTTCCCAGTTCAGTGATTGAAAGACATTTTCCAAAGTGGCATTAAAGAGCTTCGGAGATATGGTGTCACCTTGTCTCACTCCCTTTCCAATTTTTATGTGTGTTGTATTTTCAAACAGCCGAATCTTTGCACTTGCATTTTCATAGATGTTATTAATAATATTAATGTATGCATCCTCAATACCGCAGGATTTCAGAGCCGTGGTAACTGCTGATGGTTTCACCGAATCAAAGGCTTTTTCATAATCGATAAAAGCCATGCACAATGGAAGTTCATATTCCCTCGCTCTTTCAATTAGTTCCCTGAGTACGTGGATATGATCTATTGTGCTGTAGCCACTCCTGAATCCAGCTTGTTCTCTCGGTTGAGCCATGTCCAGTGTTACCTTCAAGCGGTGTGAAAGAACTTTAGTGAAGATTTTATAAACCACTGATAGGAGGCTGATAGGTCTGTAGTTCCTGAGATCCTCAATGTCACCTTTTTTATGTAGCAGGATCATTGTAGCATTGTTCCAATCCTCAGGAATCTTCCGTTCATTAAGGCATCGAGTGAAAATTTGGGCGAGTACTGTTTCAATTTCTCCACTTGCTTCTTGTATGATGTCTATAGTAATTCCATCTTCTCCTGGAGCTTTCCCCCGCTTCATGTTCTTGATTGCATGAGCAACTTCTGCTGGGAGGACTGGAAGAACTCTGGTACCTTTCATGATGTCTGGAGTACCTGTATCATCCCTTTCATATAATTTGGAGTAGAAATCTTTCACTCTTGTCAAAATTTCGCCCCTATTTCTTGTTATAGAACCATCTTCTTTTCTCAGAGCCATAATCTGTTTTCTTCCCTTACTGAGATGTCCCTTTGCTATCTTAAGGCTTTGGTTGTTTTCAATTGCTTTCCTCACTAGCTCGCAGTTGAATTTCCTTACGTCTTCAGTGATACTTTTTCGTGTTGTCTTGCATAGCTCTATATATTCCACTTTGGAAGTCACATCTTCTTTAGTTGTCCTCATCTCTCTTCTTTTTTGCATCAACATTTTGGTTTTTCCTGATAATTTGTTCCCATGCAACTTGTTTTTAGACCCAGCTAATTAGGTTGCTGTTTCCATTAGAGCTTTGGTTACTTTTCTGTTAACTTCCGAAATATCCACTTCTTCCGATGTTAGGCCTTCTAAAGCAGAGAATCTGTTCTTCAGTTCCAACTTGAAAGTATTATGGTGTTTTTTAAGGTTGGTTATGTCAATACATTTTGTTTGTCTTATGAGCTTGCCACGTTCCAGTTTAGTGTTGAGGTGCATCTTACATCTCACCAATCTATGGTCACTACCTGTGTTGAACTTGTTCAGCACACTGCAGTCTTCGATGACGAATTTTTTGTTACACATAATAAAATCAATTTCACTTGTCGTCCCAATTGGATGTCTCCATGTCCATTTCCTGTGTGGCTTTTTCTTGAAAAAGGAGTTCAAGATGAAAAATCCTTCTGCCTCTGCAAACTCAACGAGAGTATTTCCACGCTGGTTTCTGTTGCCGTGACCGAATTTACCTACTGAAGTTTCATTCTGTTGCCGTTGCCCTATTTTTGCATTGAAATCTCCCATAATTATCTTCAAGTGCTGCTTACCTTTATTATTTAGATGACGAATTTCCTCATAAAATTCTTCAATTTCTTCTTCAGGATGACTTGTGGTGGGTGCATAAGTTTGAATAATCTGAGCCTGGTATCTTCTCGATAGTTGGATAACGAGTCGTGCAGCTCTGTCAGAGGAACTTTCAACTTCTACCACTTTATCCTTCAGTTTCTTGTTTATTATAAATCCAACACCACTAGTTCTGCCAGTATCTGTCCCACGATAATAGAAGAGATGTCCACTTTTCAGTTCAATGAGATCTTCTCCTTTTCTCCTTACCTCACTTAGCCCGACGATGTCCCACTTGATCCTTTGTAGTTCCTCTTCCAATTCAAGAAGCCTTGAATCAGAAGATAGGGAGCGTCCGCCAGTAGCGGTATAACTATACCATCGGGATCAGAGGAAATGCTATCCCACACTCACCAACCCGCTTGGCCAGCGTGGTGAGTTATGGCCAAACACCTCCAAAATGACTCTACAACTTAAATCTTGTCCCTCAGTCTCCGGCAGCTGGAATGTACCTGGCCAAGGCAGCGGCCAGTGCGACATGAAGGCAGAGGGTGCTAAGAATTCCCGAAGGACCGGACAATACTGCCATTTGATGCTGACCTTGGCTACCTCCAATTTATATATATATATATTTTTTTACCAATTTATTCAAATTTGGGAAGATATTTCTTCAGTGTTAATTTTTTGTGTTAATCACCTGTAATAAAAAAATAATTATATTTAAAACTTTTTGAATTATTTACCAATATAATTGATTTTAAATATGGATCATCCATAAAACGGTATCTTCTTTAAATTCCAGTATTGGACATTTCGATTTTGCTTTTAATAGGCATTACTTAATAAAAATGTCTCTGATATGGTTTCGCTCCAATTTCTGTCCTTCGCAGAACAAATGAAGGGCTAGAGTCTCCCCGGTAGCGCAGTGGTCTAAGCGCTGGCTTATGATCATTCGTCCGTAAATGGTCCCTGTTCGAATCCCGGTGATGTTGTGATTGTCTTACAGCATTGGCTCTCTCCATTTTCTGGAACCAGTGACATTAAATTAGGGACGGGTAACTGCTTGTAACCCATTAAATTGCTCATGGTAACATTAAACCTTCAATCAAAAGAAAATAACAATAAAAAAAACAGAGTTAGCCTTGATTTCTTGTCCTCTTTCGACCGATCTGAAAGGTAAAACAAACCATCTAACTTCTGTATTGATCGAGTTTCATTAGTATTTCAGTTGTACCTTAAAAATGCAATTAGGTACATGTCAATTGCGTCACTGCTCCAAATTATATATTCTGAAGGTTAAGTTTCAAATCCTCATAAATAGGAACCTCTCTGTCTAGCAGAATTACATCAAGTTAATTTTTAACCTGACGAAAAAAGAACTGTTTGCTGATGCAAATCAACACCCGGAAGTATCTGATAACGAGGAACAGTACACCAAATAAGTAGTAAATAGTAACACTATAAGAGGAAATATGAGAATTGTGGAACCGCGTCCCAAGTATATGAGAACACGGATAATCTTTCCCTGAAGTTCGATTCTTCGGACGCATGAGTTGTTCAAAGTGAGGAGACATATCCGCTTTAAGAATAATTAGAGGACCCTTGAATTCTTCAAGGGTTGTCTAATTATTTTTTACAAAACGAGGAGACGTATCCAATCAGAGAATCATTGGGTAACCCTTGGACGCCTGTTGAAGTTGGAAGCAATTATTTAGGTTCACACCACGAAATAAATGTAGATAAAATTTCAATTAAACTTTGCTGACAGACGAGAAAATAGACAATAATGGAATCATGATTGTGAAAATATAAGGAATTATGAAGCGTTTCTAAGGAAGCAAAATGTTATATTATTTTGTGTTTGCCAGTCAGTTTAGATGAACCGTTCCTCCTTTAACTTTTCAACAAACGTGCTATATAATTTCCATACTAAAAAAGAAATTGATTGAAATGTCGACATAAACGAGAATTTCACACAAATACATTTATTTTTGGATACAGCAGAGAAATATTTTCTTCCAAAAATTCAAGACGCGTTTTAAAGAACATTATTCAGTAAAGATACAACCATACCCACTATCCCAAATAAAACATAAACTGTTCGCTTCAAAAGTGAGTATCAGTTTTGTATAAATCCCAATAGCTGTATTCCACAGAATTTTATTCATACACAATATATACATTCTGTATGTCTTATAATCAATTAAAAATCATATCCCAATTTTTTTAAGCTTTTTCAAAATATGTGAAATTTTGATTTCGTTATATTTAAAAGCATCTCAAAAAGCCTGTAAACTATAGAAAGCAACATAATTTTATTATAATTTTATATGCAAAAATTCCCTGTGCTTCTTACCAAACTTCCAGCTAAACATCAGTGCAGGTATAGATACTAATGCTTATCATTCATCGAAAAAATGCAGGATGCTGTTTCCCTTCAGATGCCCAATAAACACTTGTGTAAAGACAAGCCTACTTCAGGATTTGCATGTAAATGTATATTTTCTGTCAACTGAACCACGAAAAACACACAAACATTTTTAAAAACAGGCACTGTTCTATGAAACGAAATTATTAATTTGAATACAATACCGCACAAATTCATCACACTGATTTTAACGGATTCATGAAACAAGAGTTCGCAAAAAGGATCATATTTTTCTACTGTAGCTTTTAAAACAGGACATTGGGTCATCCAGTTTGGACAGACAATCACAAGTCACTTTAGTGTTTAAGTGTAAAGTAAAAAATATGTACAGAACTAAATTTCCAAAAATCATAGCTCTAATTCGAGATCTTTGTTTACTAAAAGAAGTGATATCATTGATCTGACAGCATTGATATAAGTGATGTAATCTCCAATTCTAATTGAAAACCCAGTGAAAGGTCTAAATGTATGTACCATTAAGAATGCAACACTTATGGAAATATTACATTGCGCGGCAATACAGTTTGTGGATAACAGAATCTATAGCCTGTAAGGGAGTAAATATTGGAGTCAAGTGTTGATTTTTGTCATCATATATCAACATGGAGAATTTAACCCCTGTCATATTACTGGTATTACATTAAAAAATTCACAAGCTATAAATTGTAGATATTTATTTAAAATTATATTTTAGGAGCTTTTACTGCCGATATGAATTAGTGGTATTCATAAAGCAAATGGGAAGATAAATAATCGTGAACCTACACTACTAATAAGTCATTTACCAGCTTATAAGGCTGAAAGTAGAATTCTTATAATTCGCTTTGACATTCTGATAAAATTTTGATTGCATTTCGGAATGGCAGAAAGCAAAATGTTTTCAGGATTGCAGCTTAAGGGTTCGGTTCCTAGCAGTCAACAATGGCACAAACGTGAATTATGTTTCCATCATACGACCATAGACTTTTTGTATAATCATCCGAACGCGTCGTCATTAAATATCGACGTTATTGACTCCGTTGTAGCCCTGCTATCCCTTGTTAGGATACGGGGCAGTCTTCGCTCACCCGGAGAGTGTACGGCACATTTACCGCCGCAATCTTACTTAAACTGAAGTTCAAAGCTATGGGGATGCAAAGTTAGGTGAGGCGCAAATGTATCATAAGCTATCCCTTGATACATGTCAAACTAGACTTGTGACAATACATCCTGTGCATCTGCATCATCATCAAAGTGGATCTGACGACAGAAAAATAGCGGTGAAACAATACCACTTTGATTAGAAGAAATGCTATCTATCACACACTCACCAACCGAGTTGGCCAGCGTGGTGAGTAATTCTGCCCCCCCCCCCATAAAAAAACAACAACAACCGTAGTTCAACAATTTAAGGATGCTTGGAGGAATTCATGTTTGGTTTAACCAAAAAGTATTAGTAGAGGAACTAGTGGATCAAGAAAATGACAAGATTGGAAGACATCAGGTTCTGAGTAAAAGCTCTGAAATATTATTGAGCTGGTCATATTTCCAAGTGAGCGGAGATCGGATCACCGATGGACAAAAAATTTTTAGCCTGGATTCCAAGCGACCGGAAAAGATCCAGTACTAGACCACACTGAAGATTAGTGGATGAAACTGGAAAGCCTGCGGGAGTGACATGGATGAGACTCTCTTAGGACAAACATTTGTGGAAGAAATTTAGGTAGACCTTTATCCAGCATTGGATAGACAATGGTTTACAATGATGATGATAATTTACCCATGATGACATTCTTGTCACAGGTTTCCAATGCAAAGAGAAGGCTCTATTTAAAGGCATTGGCAATTTAAGTGTCGCATGTAAATGGGTGATTTTGACTAATTTAATCATATGTCCAATCAGTGTATGATCTCAATACAAAATTTAAGGTAAACACATTTTCGAAAAAAATCAAGAAAATCAAAAGTCCTGATGAATCCTCTTCTGAAGTAAAAGGAGAAGAAATTATGATCTCAATGTAAAGCTTTTTACAGGAAGTGAACATCCAAATCTGGAACATAAAGTTTTTAGCTTAAATTACTTATTCTCCTGAACATAAGGAGCAAACAAAGAGAAGCAAAACTGAACTGTCTTCACTAGTGTAATTACTATAATTTGTTCATCGTAATGCATATAAGAAATTTCTGAATTACAGGTAATGTGATGGGAATGAGCAATACGTTTTTGGTTGATGTCATGGATTTCTTTCTGCGATAACATAACTAAATTTTCTGATGTTATCATACTTCATATAAGCGCGCATATCAAATGATTTCTGCATACTAAATTTGTATTTTGAGCAAGGCACTAAAACAGTTCTCGCTAAGAATACAATACTTTGCATTTAAAACAAAATCTGTTAGTAAAGTCTCTTTGGATTACGGCAATTACTAGGGAATTTACTCACACGATATTGTATTTTTGTATCTTCAGATAACCTAATATCTGCACAGTTAAAATTACTGAATGATGATTTTATAAACACAGTAAGCATATTATACAATCAGTATACAAAGATACTGACACAGTGATTGCCGTTGTACTGAATTGAAAAACTGTTTGACTGTCTTGCAGTGATTTTGCAGGAAAAAATGTTTTTAAACTTTTTTTTTCAAATGATCACCTGTCAAGTTAATTTGCAGAGCACTGTTGTAAGACAAGGAAATTCCTTCGGCAGATTTCAACAAAAAATATATTATTAGTCATCATATCAGTGCTGAATATAAAACAAAAGTGGTCTGCGTTGTTCACACTGTTTGGACTGGGTTCTTGTCAAAGGAATTTCGAGGCCAGGGCAGTAACAGAGTGTCACACATCATGTTCCTCCAAAATTCATTGTCTATTTTGGAAGAACATGGTGGTGTCTTTTTACTGCCCTGGCCTCGAAATCCTTTGACATGAACGCAATCGAACATTTGTGGTTTCGATTTGGAAAAGCGGATTCGCGGTCAATCACCACCACCCCGAAATCTGCGGCCACTGGAAGACCCGCTGTTGACATTGTTGTACCATATACTCCAGGATACCTATCGCGACGTCATCGAATCGATGCCTGGCCGAACAGACGCTGTTTTGAGGGCTAAATGTGGTCCTACGGCTTATTAGGTAGGTGGCCATAATGTAATTGCTCATCGGTGTATACCTTTCCAATGTTCGCCGCTGTGTTGGCACCCTCATGGACTGCATATATGCCGAATTTGTAAGTTGTGTGGCCGTGGATTTGTCCTGTCTGTCGTCTGCATGTAATTCTTTATATCTCGGATAGAGGCGACCTTGTTTTGCACCTTTTCAGCTTCTCGTGTCCATCTTTTTGTCTTTGTCATACCTCAAGTTAGCTCACTCAGAACGATTTGTTGTATTTGTTATATTCCTCCACCGAAAAGCGGAGAATATCTACGGATAAAGTTATATTAATAACTGAGGTCGATCAGAAATCGAGCAAAAATATTTGTGCCCATTGGAGACATGAAAGTATACATGACAATTATTTTTGTGTTATTTACTGAATATCAAGCTAGTGATACACACAAAGGAATCTTTGAGCCATTTTAAATTTAAAACCGTGTTCGACACTGTACTGCACAATCACAAACAATTTAAGATCCGCGATTCCTCCTGCAAAGCATCATGATATTGCACTTCACATCTACAGGAATAAACATATAATATTCTTCTACGGGAATAAACATATAATTTTAATGAGTATTGCGATTAATGATAGAACAGCTTTAGTCGTTTGTTCTGAATAAAGTTTTTGAGTGCTCCCGTCAGACATTAACGCCATTTATGGTGTTATCTCTATTTAGGGCCAGATAGCTTTGTGCATTATTTTTTTCGACTGCGCATGATATATCGCATTATGTTTCATAAGAGATTTAGCTCCTATTTGGTGCTGGGTTTTCTTTTTCGGCAGAAAATTGTTAATTTGATGTCGTTTGTAACACTTTCTAAAGTGGTATTACAATTAACATGCTGAGATGCAGTCTTTGAAATGTTATAAATGATCATCATATGCAGAGGGTTTTAGGAAATGGTGTCTGACCCCAGGTCTTAAACAACCCTTACAAATCCGAAGCTAGGAGGTTTAGGCTAAAGTGTCCGATAGGAAAGTGACACGGAAGCAAAGTAGAAATGGGGAGGAAGACGTCCTTATTTATTACCGCGAGTCAGTAACCGGTGTCCGACGGCTTAGTATGCCCATCCAAAACTCGGCGGATATTTAGTGCATCGAACGTTTTTAACTGCCCGGGATCGAATCTGAGGTACTTCCTGAGGCAGTCACGAACGTTGCCCATTAGGCCACCCGAGGCCCTTAAAAAATTTTAATTTCATATAATGTGTATTTATATATAAGGATTTTCTTAGGAAAATAAACATCAAACAAACATTAAGCATCAAACAAACAATAATAGTAAACCTTAAGTATGCAATTTGCGTTATAGCGTCTTTATTTCTTTTTGTCTTTTTTCTTTCGGATTTCGGGATCCGACGACTTCTTCTCTCATTAAAATGCATTAGTTGCCAGGAAGGAACAGATCTTGAAATGTAGGAAGAACACTCTGCTCTATGCCTTATTCAGAGTTTGATGACCAGCTTAAGTCCGATGATTTTCCTAACAAGGACACTTTATGCATCCATGGAGTGAGCAGGAGGAAAGAGAATCAATTCCTGTAAAAAATTAGTTATGGGATAAATATTACATGCATCAAATCAGAGCACACTAACAATCATTTCTGTCTCTCCTTACTGAAAAAACAACCTGAGTAGGTTTTTGCTTTAGCTGGTGGTTTGGTTAACTGCACTGATGCTGATGGAGTGAAGGATGCAATCGGATAAGATCCCAATACCCAATCCACGACACTTTAATTGCAAAAGAACTGACACAGCCAACCTAGAACAGAGAAACGACTTGTAGCACTTCTACATACAAACGGTTTAAAGTTAATGTCGCTGGTGATTAGAAATGTTCTTTATAAATTATTTAATATTTAATAAAGAATTGGACTTTTATCATATTACTAGTGTAATATGTTACGTATTTTGATAAAATGGTATGAACCCACGCACGAGATTAAAAGAGTCTTAACGACATTTAGTCGATATTGATATTGTTGGATCAAACAAATTCGTAAAGACGGGACAGGGAGTTTCTCCATGTCAAACATATTAGTGACACACAAATTGTACGTGTCAGAAATTTACAATTGGAATACAATTCTAAGATATAACATAAATAATGTCATTAAAACATTGGAAATATCCCTTGCAACATATTTAGAGGACATAACCTATTAAAATATTCGGCTTTTACAAAATAAAATGCTCTCCTTTCAAATATCAAATGTTAAAAAATTATGTTTGAAAACAGCATTTAGATGTCCTTAAGCTTTTCTGGCAAAGTGAATTTAATAAAACAACAAATCCTGTTAAGAATAATAACTTCTTTTTACGAAAAAGAAACGAGGCTAATTCTTCGTGGTGCTGAAGGCTGAAGGTGGGGTTCTTGGTAATGACAGCTCGCGCTGAAAGATCAGCGTATAAGCTGCGTTAGTGAAAATATTCTGTTTTCTGAAATAATTTAGACACATGGCTTTGTCCTCGAATACTTCGAAATTTTAAAAACGGTGTTTTGCATTTCATTAAAAGGTAACTGGAAAAATAGCCCTTTCTTCCCATGGCTACATGCAACATAACAAACGCTTGAAAATATTGCTTAATATGTATGAAAGGTAACTCTGATTCTAATGTTTCACTCAGAATTTTCCCTACACATTTGATTCCGTTTTGATTGTATTCCTAAATAATAAGCAGATCATTTTTCACTTAAACAAGCATTTCTTGAAGTCTCTTAGATCTATTGTACCAGAAATCGGGACTTCTTGAAACACCTCTTTCGCAGAACTATTTATATAATGCAAAGTATAAGTTATATGGGAACACAATACTAGAACTTGTTACCTCATCATATTACTGATTGGAAGAAATTGAATATTTTTCAGAGGAAATTAAAACTTCACCTAATACATAAAAATTAGAAATGAGGGGGTTGAAGGGAATGGGGTTAATTTGTGGAGGTAGAGAAATTGTGAGCGATAAGGTGAACGTTATGGGTGGTAGGGGAAACAGATCTTTGCATTTACATCTTTTTTTCTTTCCTTAATTACTTTAACATATTTACTACGTTACATTTAATAATTTGTGATTTCTGTCTCTATGGTGCTTGACTGGCTGTGTGTATATAGGGAAACGGGGGCTATGTCAGGTCTTTATTTTGCCTTTTCCCTGTCTTCCTAGTTGTTTGTATTAATAAATGTAATAATGTCAATTATTTGTATTGCAATTGTATTAAAACAGCTGAAATAAATAAGTAAATGCCAGAAAACAATAAAGTTTCTTATCCCACTGCTGAGTTAAATACATGCTTTTGCACTGAAGACACGATGAAAGTATTTGCCATTTGTATGCACTATGCCATAACTGCAATGAATAAATTTCCAAAAATTTGGACTTAGAATTCCTTTTGCACATTTTGATAACACCAAACAGTTTTTAATATATATATATATATATATATATATATAAATAGGGCAACGGCAAAGAAAAAAAAAAAAGAAGATGTGACTTCCAAAGTGGAATATATAGAGCTATGCAAGACAGTAAGAAAAAGTATCACTGAAGACGTAAGAAAATTCAACTGTGAACTAGTGAGGAAAGCAATTGAAAACAACCAAAGCCTAAAGATAGCAAAGGGACATCTCAGTAAGGGAAGAAAACAGATTATGGCACTGAGAAAAGAAGATGGTTCTGTAACAAGAAATAGAGGCGAAATTTTGACAAGGGTGAAAGATTTCTACTCCAAATTATATGAAAGGGATGATACATGCACTCCAGACATCATGAAAGATACCAGTACCATAGTTCCTCCAGTCCTTCCAGCAGAAGTTGCACATGCAATCAAGAACATGAAGCGGGGAAAAGCTCCAGGAGAAGATGGAATTACTGTAGACATCATACAAGAAGCAAGTGGAGAAATCGAAACAGTACTCGCCCAAATTTTCACTCGATGCCTTAATGAAGGAAAGATTCCTGAGGATTGGAACACCGCTACAATGATCCTGCTACATAAGAAAGGTGACATTGAGGATCTCGGAAACTACAGACCTATCAGCCTCCTATCAGTAGTTTATAAAATCTTCACTAAAGTTCTTTCACACCGCTTGAAGGTAACACTGGACATGGCTCAACCGAGAGAACAAGCTGGATTCAGGAGTGGCTACAGCACAATAGATCATATCCACGTACTGAGAGAACTAATTGAAAGAGCGAGGGAATATGAACTTCCATTGTGCATGGCTTTTATCGATTATGAAAAAGCCTTTGATTCGGTGAAACCATCAGCAGTTACAATGGCTCTGAAAACCTGCGGTATTGAAGATGCATTCATTAATATTATTAATAACATCTATGAAAATGCAAGTGCAAAGATTCGGCTGTTTGAAAACACAACACACATAAAAATTGGAAAGGGAGTGAGACAAGGTGACACCATATCTCCGAAGCTCTTTAATGCCACATTGGAGGGTGTTTTTCAGTCGCTGAGCTGGGAAAACAAAGGGATAAAGATTAATGGAGATTATCTAACCCACCTTCGTTTTGCTGATGACGTAGTCATTTTTGCAACTACCCCATCAGAGCTGCAGAGTATGATCCAGGAACTTGCTGACAAGAGTAAAGAAGTGGGATTAAAAATGAACTTTCAGAAGACAAAAGTGATGTTCAATGCTTTTACAAGAAATGAAGATTTATCGATTGATGGAGAAAAGCTGGAGATAACAGACACGTACATTTATCTTGGACAGCAGATATCAAGTGAGGGTCACATTGATGAAGAAATTAATCGGCGTACAAAACTTGCCTGGAGAGCTTTTGGAAGAAACAGCATAATTTTCAAGAGCAATATGCCATTATGTCTTAAAAGAAAAGTGTTTGATCAATGCATCCTTCCAGTGCTTACGTATGGTGCAGAGACGTGGACCTTAACTAAAAGAGACATACAAAGGCTGCAGACAACTCAAAGAAGCATGGAGAGGTGCATGCTTGGTGTAACCAGGAGAGATAAGAAGAGGAACTCGTGGATCCGAAAAATGACAAGAGTGGAAGACATCATGATCAGAGTTAAATCCCTGAAATGGCAATGGGCTGGACATACTGCCAGAAGGACAGATCATCGATGGACAGCTGAAATTTTAGATTGGATTCCAAGGGACAGGAAAAGACCCAGAAGAAGACCACATGGGAGATGGGTGGATGAAATTCGAAAGTATGCAGGGGTGACATGGAGGAGACTGGCACAAGACAGACCGTTGTGGAGGAAACTTGGAGAGACCTTCGTCCAGCAGTGGATTGATAATGGTTGACAATGATGATGATGATGATATATATATATATATATATATATATATATATATATATATATATATATATATGGGATGTAAGGTCAGGCGATGCATAACATCACAGCCTCTCCTTGACAAATGTCAACCCCGCCTTCTCGTGGTACATCCTGTTCCCACTAAAGGGGCTCTGACGACCGCCAATAGCGGTATAACTATACCATCGGGATTAGAGGAAATGCTATCCCACACTCACCAAACCGCTTGGCCAGCAAGGTGAGTTATGGCCAAACCCCTCCAAAATGACTCCACAACTTAAATCTTGGCCCTCAGTCTCCGGCAGCTGGAATGTACCTGGCCAAGGCAGCGGCCAGTGCGACATGAAGGCAGAGGGTGCTAAGAATCACCGGAGGAACGGACTAGGCTGCCATATGATGCTGACCTTGGCGACGTATAACGGACGCTCCCGATCTTCTGATTCAAGGCTTCTTGAATTGGAAGAGGAACTACAAAGGATCAAGTGAAACATCGTCAGGCTAAGTGAGGTAAGGAGAAAAGGAGAAGATCTCATTGAACTGAAAAGTGGACATCTCTTCAACTATCGTGGGACAGGTAGTGGTAGAACTAGTGGTGTTGGATTTATAATAAACAAGAAACTGAAGGATAAATTTGTAGAAGTTGAAAGTTCCTCAGACAGAGCTGCACGACTCGTTATCCAACTCTCGAGAAGATACCAAGCTCAGATTATTCAAACTTATGCACCCACCACAAGTCATCCTAAAGAAGAAATTGAACAATTTTATGAGGAAATTCGTGATCTAAATAATAAAGGTAACCAGCACTTGAAGATAATTATGGGAGATTTTAATTCAAAAATAGGGCAACGGCAACAGAATGAAACTTCAGTAGGTAAATTCGGTCACGGCAACAGAAACCAGCGTGAAAATACTCTCGTAGAGTTTGCAGAGGAAGAAGGCTTTTTCATCTTGAACTCCTTTTTCAAGAAAAAGCCACACAGGAAATGGACATGGAGACATCCAAATGGCACGACAAGTGAAATTGATTTTATTATGTGTAACAAAAAATTCGTCATAGAAGACTGCAGTGTGCTAAACAAGTTCAACAGAGGCAGTGACCATAGATTGGTGAGATGTAAGATGCACCTCAACAATAGACTCGAACGTAGCAAGCTCATAAGACAAACAAAATGTATTGACATAACAAACCTTAAAAAACACCATAATACCTTTAAATTGGAACTGAAGAACAGATTCTCTGCTTTAGAAGGCCTAACATCGGAAGAAGTGGATATTTCTGAAGTTAACAGAAAAGTAACCAAAGCTCTTATGGAAACAGTAGCAAAATTGGCTGAGTCTAAGAACAAATTGTATGTGAACAAATTATCAGGAAAAACCAAAATGTTGATGCAAAAAAGAAAAGAGATGAGGACAACTAAACAAGATGTGACTTCCAAAGTGGAATATATAGAGCTATGCAAGACAGTACGAAAAAGTATCACTGAAGACGTAAGGAAATTCAACTGTGAACTAGTAAGGAAGGCAATTGAAAACAACCAAAGCCTAAAGATAGCAAAGGGACATCTCAGTAAGGAAAAAAGAACAGATTATGGCACTGAGAAAAGAAGATGGTTCTGTAACAAGAAATAGAGGCGAAATTTTGACAAGAGTGAAATATTTCTACTCCAAATTATATGAAAGGGATAATACATGTACTCCAGACATCATGAAAGGTACCAGTACCAGAGTTCTTCCAGTCCTTCCAGCAGGAGTTGCACATGGAAGCGGGGAAAAGCTCCAGGAGAAGATGGAATTACTGTAGACAACATACAAGAAGCAAGTGGAGAAATCGAAACAGTACTCGCCCAAATTTTCACTCGATGCCTTAATGAAGGGAAAATTCCTGAGGATTGGAACAACGCTACAATGATCTTGCTACATAAAAAAGGTGACATTGAGGATCTCGGGAACTACAGACCTATCAGCCTCCTATCAGTGGTTTATAAAATCTTCACTAAAGTTCTTTCACACCGCTTGAAGGTGACACTGGACATGGCTCAACCGAGAGAACAAGCTGGATTCAGGAGTGGCTACAGCACAATAGATCATATCCACGTACTGAGAGAACTAATTGAAAGAGCGAGGGAATATGAACTTCCATTGTGCATAGCTTTTATCGATTATGAAAAAGCCTTTGATTCGGTGAAACCATCAGCAGTTGCAATAGCTCTGAAATCCTGAGGGTATTGAAGATTCATACATTAATATTATTAGTAACATCTATGAAAATGCAAGTGCAAAGATTCGGCTGTTTGAAAATACAACACACATAAAAATTGGAAAATGAGTGAGACACGGTGACACCATATCTCCGAAGCTCTTTAATGCCACATTGGAAAATGTCTTTCAATCACTGAACTGGGAAAACAAAGGGATAAAGATTAATGGAGATTATCTAACCCGCCTTCGTTTTGCTGATGACATAGTCATTTTTGCAACTACCCCATCAGAGCTACAGAGTATGATCCAGGAACTTGCTGACAAGAGTAAGAAAGTGGGATTCAAAATGAACTTTCAGAAGACAAAAGTGATGTTCAATGCTTTTACAAGAAATGAAGATTTATCGATTGATGGAGAAAAGCTGGAGATAACAGACACGTACGTTTATCTTGGACAGCAGATATCAAGTGAGGGTCACATTGGTGAAGAAATTAATCATCGCACAAAACTTGCCTGGAGAGCTTTTGGAAGAAACAGCATAATTTTCAAGAGCAATATGCCATTATGTCTTAAAAGAAAAGTGTTTGATCAATGCATCCTTCCAGAGCTTACGTATGGTGCAGAGACGTGGACCTTAGCTAAAAGAGACATACAAAGGCTGCAGACAACTCAAAGCAGCATGGAGAGGTGCATGCTTGGTGTAACCAGGAGAGATAAGAAGAGGAACACGTGGATCCGAAAAATGACAAGAGTGAAAGACATCATGATCAGAGTTTAATCCCTGAAATGGCAATGGGCTGGACATACTGCCAGAAGAACAGACCATCGATGGACAGCCGAAATTTTAGATTGGATTCCAAGGGACAGGAAAAGACCCAGAAGAAGACTACATGGAAGATGGGTGGATGAAATTCGAAAGTATGCGGGAGTGACATGGAGGAGACTGGCACAAGACAGACCGTTGTGGAGGAATTTTGGGGAGACCTTCGTCCAGCAGTGGATTGATAATGATTGACAATGATGATGATGATGATGATATATATATATATATATATATATATATATATATATATATATATATATATATATATTTGTGATAAAGATATGTACATATAACATACACCGAAGAACAAAGATATTATTACCAGCGCGTCTTTCTAGGAGTCGAAGGAGCTACAAGTAACAGAAGGCGATTGTGAACGTCGTGAAACGGCATGAATATCACCAAACACTGAGCTCTGTTAATTAGCGTTATTCCTGTCCTTCAGATTAGAAAAATAGCGTACTTCAGCGAATTTGACAAAAACAAAATTGTAATGGACAGGCAATTGAGAGAGAGCATTTCCAAGAGGCAACGTTTTTGTGGTTCTAACGGTAAACCGTATTTAGACCTTCGAAAAGTGGGACGAGAAGGTAATGACCACGAACCGTAACAAGATGTGGACCAACCATGTCACTATGACGCTTGAGGTCAGGTAAGTCTACCCCACATTGTAGGAGCCAACCGAAGGGTTACTGTGGCGCACTTCTTCGATAATTTGAATGATGGTGTTAAGACTAATGTGTCACTAAACACAGTGGTCACTCGAAGTACCTCTGCTAACCTCAGTTCCCCATGCAAAGCGTTTACATTTAGCATTCGAGCACCAAAAGAGGACCTTGAATGATTGGAAGAATGTCGTCTTCTCCGATGAACCTCGTCTCCTCTTATACCATGTGGACGGCTGCGCACGTATGACTCGTTAACAGGCGTTAGTATCAGCACAGTACAACGAACACTAGTCAGTGAAAAAATGAGTAATGTATTGGGTAATGTTCTGCTTGGAAACCCTAGGTCTAGTCATTCGTGTGGATGATATTATAGCTTCTACTTCCTACCTAAACGTTTTTGCAGTCCATGTACATCCTTTCATGATAATGTGATTTATGATTAGAACTGCCATTTTCCAGAAGGATAATCCTCTATGCCAGGGGTGGCCAACTTGATTGGGGCTAAAATCTACTTTGTCCCCTTGACTCCAAATGGCCTAACTCTACTTCACAATTTCAAATTTCTTCCTTCAAAATTTGTCGCTTTCCGCTTTATCTATATCGATGTTGTCCTGTAGGTAGAACCTATTGATTTTATTCATCTATTTGAGGTAAATAAAACAATGTGAATTATTTTATGAGTTTTATTCAATATTTATACATAGGCCTTAGTACAAGTTTAAATGTTATGTACAAATGTTTATTTTTTATGGCGAATGAAAAATTAATGGAAGTTCGCACCATTATTTCTTCCGCAAAGGCTAAAAAATCTGGAGTGTAATTGAACAACGCCAATCTCAAGCAATCTTCTGTTTGCTCATCCGTCAAATCTTCATAGCGCATACCTACTCTTAAGAGGATGCCAGTATTATAGTGTGTTACCTAAAAACGACAGAACAAGATCGCGTTCAAAACCTTACGTATGTCGACTTCTCATTAAAAAAGCTAATTTAAAGGTGTGTTATAAGTACAATCTATTTGTTATCTTGCATAATTTCTTACAAGAAAAAATCCCTCTGGATCAGTCATTTAATGCCACGCGGTTATCATATCATCTTTGAGGATACAGACACCCGTAAATGGCAATGGTGTATGCTGATGGATAACAATATTTCCAGGAAGATAATGTTACAGTTCATAACGCTTCTGATCGTTACATAGTGGTAAGCAGAGCACGACAGGAATTTCAAAGAACTAAAGTTGCCCAAACAGTCTTCTAATTTAACCAAATTGGACTCTGCGACCGAGGGATTAGCAGAAGACAAACTCAGTGGTCACTGTTGTAGACAAAGGAAGAAGTGAACTAGCAGTTGGTTTGTCCAGGGTCTTTAGCATTCAGCTACCTGGTATCGCTCTGCTGGATTTTTCTGTGATATTTTGAGTTGTTTCAAATGTTCATGGGGGAAAATTTCACGTAAGAATTATTTCATTTTGTTCAATTCAGATCAACAGATTGAGAGAGTATTTTTTACAAGACCGACCAAGAAAAGTGTAAAGCAAGTACGACTTTCCATCTCTTACCACTCCCTCCTATATAGCTAATGCTCTCAGTAAAATAATGCATTGCTTGCCTCAGGGAAACATATATGTGATGCCTAGGGACTCAGGATATGTGATACTTAGATATTGGAAATGTCGAGTAGTAACCCAGCACTAATCCTAGTTTTGTTATTACAGAAGGGAAGGGGAATGAAATTTAGAAGAGAGCAACAGACATATTCGGGCGTTATGCTGTTTTGGGCGACAAAACATTTTATGATCGTGGTCGTTAAATGTTTGGAGTTTGTGGAAAGACGGCAAAAGATGGCTGCATCCCACCGAAGTTAGAAGGAAAGAGTTGCCATTATTTCACTGCAAGTGTCAATACTGTTTTTACTCAACCAGCAAACTATTTTTTTCCTAAGTGAAACTATTTCTTGGATTGTATGCCATTAATCCGCTGTGCCATAATAATTGTAAGCTGTACTCTTTTTCGAACTTATTCAAATCTGCTTTTTCTTTTGCAGTGCTATATTGAAATATTATGGTAAAGACTCTATTATTGAAATATTGTCAAAATACTTAAATTACATATAGTTCTGATTCAATTTTATTCTCTTGTAAACGCAGCACTTAAATTATTTTAGTCATTCCCAGAATTGCTCGCGGGGTAGATTTTAGTATTTTCAACCCACAAAACTCATAATAATATTTATTTCGGAACCAAAAAGATAATAAGTGTGCCGTTTCTGGCAATGGTAACCAATTTAGTTTGAAGAGCTGAATGTTTTTAGGGTGAGATGGTCTATGCTAGATATATTAAGCTCGAACGAAGTACCTTTTTTTTTCCTAAATAAGTAGCTAAGTTCAAAATGCCAAAAAAAAAACAGTAATGTTTAAAATCTAGATTTAAAATATCCCTGGCTTTCGTCAAGGGTAGAGGGTCTTGCCTATATATTGATGTAGATTGCTGAAATGTTTTCTTAGTAGGAGCAACGTTCGTTGCAACATTTCTACACTTGAAAAAATTCAATTTATATTACTTCATTTTCTCTTCTTTAAGTTTTCAAACAGAGTATTATTTTATTTCTAAAATCCAGTGGTTCCCTGCTAGATATTGATGTAGATCGTTGAAATTTTTTATTTGTAGTATGAGATACATTAGCCAAGTTTTTTACGCTAGTACTAATTTAATTTTAATTGTTGTTTTGCTTTTCTTAATCAGGTTTCAGGAAAAAGTTTTTGTGATTTACGATTCTTGAAGGCCAGATGGGACCTGACAGATATTAAGGTAGATTCTTGAAATTGCTTTTCTGTTCTATGTGATACTTTAACCAACTTTGCCGCACTAATACTAAATTAATTTAGGAAAAAAATATTGGGGTATTTTCAGCACATCCTAAAGATTACTTACTTGATTTTAATTACTTGTGGCAGTTAGATCGCTGAGTGATACAGAACTGAACATTGTTTAATCCTTTCACCTGTTTGTAAATACTTAAAACTTCTGAGAGATTCTTGAAAGCTTTCGTCCTTAGATACGTCCCCTCGTGAACCTCCTGCGCTCGCTGTGCACATTAGGCTACGGGAGCTGACGCCATAATCGTGTGCCAACATTGACTGCATTTCACTAGACATTACGCCTTGCCTAGGGCCGGCAACATAAACTGAACTTTCGTATAATAGCGTGGCGTTTTGTTGTCAGGTGAACCGTTTTCTGATGTACTGAGCTGACAGGAGGGTACGAGTGTGGAGGAGAACACGTGAGGCAATGGCCTCGTCGAGCCAGGTTTGGGAAGCCTTGTAATGAGACATATTTGGTTCTTTAGATGGTCTGAAACGATTCTGAACCGCTGCTAGCTGCCAGAATGTGATAGTTGATAATCTACTCGCTTTCATGGTCATTGAGTATCCTTCACCGGATGGTCTGTTTGAGCACGACAATACGTAATTCCATTTAAACGCAACGACCCATGCATGTTTTCAGGTCCACTCATCTGCTTAAGCGTGTGTTTGATGTATTTGCAACAAAATCTGAGTTCCTGAAAACTCGACTAAAAAATTCTTTCGTGGACCGATACAACTCACATCGAAAAATATTTTGACAATACTTTCTTCTTAAAATGATAAACTGTTTTTTCACTAGTGGCGTGAAGTAATATCTTATTTTTGTCGATATCTCTGCTTCTAAGAATCCGATTTGAAAAAGTATTTCCTTGTTGGAGAGCTTTTCCGTGGGGAATGTTTCTCATAAAATTTTAAACTTTTTCTTAGCACACACGTCTGCCACCAGAGAGCGTAAACTCACATTTCAGTTTGTAGCAATAACTGCGGGACTGAAAGTCCGATTGAAAACCTTCTTTCTTCGGTCTGATACCACTAACTTTGCAAACCTGTGTGTGCATTTTCTTTCCAAAATACAACACACTTTCGTCGCTAGGGGACCAAATGCTTATTCTGTTTTCTCAATAGCACTGCTTTTTCTTGTACGATTTAAAAAATTCCTTCAACACCTGAAGCCATTTCCCTTGTAAAACACTCTATCTCACAAATTCCAGTGATGAACGCAATCTATCCGTAGGGAACCCACCTAGAGAAATGATACTGTGCCGCAACTCAATGTTAATTGAATTGATACTGAAAGCTCTCCCGTGTGGTACGCTTCTAGAGAAGTGATTCTGTGCGACATGTCGCAGGCCATTGAAAACGAACTGTGCTGTAATACCCTGGTTATATAATTGATAGTGGGTCGCAACTCCATTGATTTCAATTGATACTGGGCCGCAATTCGCTGGACATCGAACCAATACTTTGCCGCAACTCGCTAGTAATTGAATTAGTACCTTGCTCCAACTCGCTGGTAATTGAAGTGATACTGTGACGCCACTGGTTGGTATTGATTTTATAATGTGCCGCAACTCGCTGGTAATTGAGTCTATACTTCGCTGCAACTCTCTGGTAATTCAGTTGATACTGTGATGCAAATCGTTGGTAATAGAATTGATACTGTGCCGCAACTGCCTGGTATTTGGATTGATACAGAGCTGCAACACCCTGGTATTTGGATTGATACTTTGCCGCAAGTCGCTGGTAATCGAAATGATTCTGCGCCCAACTTGCTGGTAATTTGATTTATACTTTGCCGCAACTCTTTGGTAATTGATTTTATATTGTGCCACTAATCGCTGGTAATAAAACGGCAGCAATACGTCACAACACGTAGTACATCCAGCCATGCTGAAAATGGGGCTTCGTAGCCGTAGGCTAAATTATACTCATCTGTACAAATTCCCGGAATTTTACAATTACCAGGCTAAATTGGATTTATCGTTAAAAGGAAAATAGGGCTGCTTTATCATTTGAGAATTTTAAAAACAAATATACAGAGGATAACGTGATCAAAAATTTATGGCAAACTACAGCTGTATTTGCTGGTAAACTGAAAAACAACATTTCCATGTAACATGGTTAGTACGAGGTTGAACCACCATGAACTGCGTCACAATGTGCATATCTGGCATGGAATCTGTCGTACAGATGTTGGATGTAAGTTTGGGGTATTGAGTTCCAAGCATCCTCAACCTGGACGCGTAAATCGGGGATGGTAGTGGCAGGACGTGGATATTATATACGTCGTTGTTCTATAAAATCCCACACGTGCTCAATGGGGGACAAATCCGGTGAACGTGCAGGCCATGGAAGTTGTCTCACACGCTGAAGTGAATGTTGCGTTGCACGTGCTGTGCTTGGGCTAGCGTTATCTCGCTGGAATACACCATGATGGACCGACCTTACAAATGGCACAACAACGGGCTGAATGATGTTGTTGATGCAGGAGGTGCTGTTTAACGTACCCGGTACAAACACTAGTTGTGTACGGGAGTGATAGCTGATAGCTCCCCACACCAGGAGACCACGTGTAGGCCCTGTGTGTCGCTGGCGGATGCAAGAAGGGGGAGACGCTCCCCTGTCCGTCTGCGAACACGCATACGGCCATCGGAGGCCCCCAAGCAGAATCTGCTTTCATCGCTGAACACGACAGATCGCCATTGCGTTCTCCAGTACAGACGTTGGCGACACCACTGCAGCTGTTCCTGACGGTGGGCTGGAGTCAGAGGCACACGTGCACGTAGTCCTGCATTAAGTAGACGGGTCCGGATTGTTAGCACAGTCACCTCAGGTGCAACGGCAGCTCGGATTTGCGTCACAGTGGATGTTCTGCTTGACAACGCCGCTCTTCTTATGCGTCGATCGGTCCGCTCATCAGTCCGTCTGTGACTCTCGGTTCCACGTCTTCACGTGTGGGAATGTTCCTCGGACTATCTACGCCACCATCGTACCACCAGCGATACTCCACATTCAATTTGCTTCGCAATACCACAATACGACCACACGGTCTCGCAGAGTCCGACTAGACGACCTCTCTCAAATTCCGATAACTGCTGAAATCGTACACGTCTTCCATGTCCAGGCATTGTAGAGCCTTCAGGGTCTTCGAACGTGGCCGTACGCCGACGACTGATTACATTCACTTCGCCGTGCTCCTTAAATACCACCGATGATAATTTGCATATTATGCGCGCTGTGGTGTGAGCGCCCACCGGTTGGTCCCGAAATTAATATCACACCAACGTAAGCTCGACACCATTAACATATGTAAATTTCATGATCGTCCGCCAATTCCTTCTTGGTGTTCTTTTTTCAATTTTTCCGCCAGTGTATTTTTTTTAATTTGAAATTAGGAACCCTGTGCGAAAGCAGAAGAATAACCCTGAATCCAGAATTTGGTAAATGTTTAGACATTTAAATAATTCTGTGACCTTCAAATTCAGGTTTGGTTCCAAATTGCTGCAACCGTCAAAACCGACGCAGTGATCAGCTGCAAAACGATTGTAACTGGACTGTTCTTTGGAAATTTAGAAGAAGAATTCATGAAAAATCTTTTTGGTAATTTCTTGTTCTTATTCCCAACTGCCTAGCTCCTAATGATGATCGAATGTTCTTGTTAATTTTTGTATGGAGACGTATCACCCACAGGATACTGTTACTATCTTTAGATATATTAATGCATATTTTATAGATTCTAGTTGTAAGGAGTGCATTGCTTTACTCTCAGTTAATTTTGTATGTAATAGTTCAGGCATTCCGACTGAGGATGTTTAACAAGTGCCTTTCTACTTCAGGAACAATAATTACCTCATGTATTAAGTCTTCTTTCATACAGGATGTTCTTGCTTAATGATGCTAGATTACTAGGTTCTCGGTGACATGTATAATTTACTTCGATTTTTGTGTTGCAAGTTAAATATTACTTCAAATGATCCTTAAGCTTTCGTGTTTTGGCTTAAGGAGCAATATTAGACCCCTTTGCAGTGAATTCGACCAGCTGTCCTGATGCCAGAAAAGGTACGACCATCCATGGGCTGATGCTTTCTCAGTAACGTAGCAGTTCTTAAAACGTTTTATGTTATATACGCACAGCTGTTTGTTGAAAGCCAAACACGCGGGAATACGTATGGGATCGGACTGAAATTCTAAGGATGTGTAGGTCACGTAAGCAGGTGCAAATGATTATTACATCATCTATTATACAAACAATTCGTGACAGCCACTTCGTCGTAGCTGCTCCACAGGAGGTGTAAATACAAAACGCACCAGGCAAGTTGTGTAGGTCGATTCGCGGGAATCATGGCAATAAGGAACTAGTAGTAGTAGTAAGTATGCCCTGACGCAGCAGAAACGACTCGTACGTAAAGGGGAAGAACCGGGAGTAATGCTGATGTATTAGTCTGCTGGAAAAACGACGCTCCCTACGCGACATCGTCACACCTGTTGGACAAAACTCGAGCAGTGCGAAGTAATATCTCGTCAGTTAGTGAAGGAAGGACTTCGCACCGATATGTGGGGTTTGGAGGCTTTCATCTTCTCGGTATGGCGAGAGTAACACCCACATCCCCAGAGTTAGCAGAACAGTGGAATTCTAAATGGAACAGAAACGTACATCCGGTTACCAGGAAACAAGACATCGCGTGCAAACTCCTTGTTATCTCACGTAAGATCAGGAATGAGATGATAATTATCGAATGCAGCTTTAATGGGAAGGGGTAGGGTGTGTTCCAACTGAAATACGAATAAATTAATTCGCGTACAGTCGTCTTCTTTCTTCTGTCGGCTAAACTGTTTTAGCCAAAATGCGCGCTTTACGATGACGCTGTCGTAGATGTAATGGCAATTTACAATACACTTGTCCTAAGATAAGATTCATTTCATGTGTGTCTGACAGTCTAACAAATAAAAGATAAGATATATCACAACGATATAAGTATTAGCTCTCATCGGAATATATAGCGTTTCAGGATGATTCCACTATCTCCCACTAAACGAGATAAGCAGCTGTATCTAAGCTAATTTAACACGATCGTTTCTAAAGAAAAGTGAGGGACGGAGTCAAATTGAAAACAAGGGACGTTTTTAACTTTTAACAAACGTCATCAACAGATTATTTTGTACATCCACACTTTGTACCTCCAGAAAGTGATACCCGTTTGCAGCTTGACATCACATTTATAGTTAAAACTTTGATCTTCAAACCTCGACCCATGAGGGAATGAGTATACATGGTATTTTATCGAAAGTCTGTATAATCCATTTCAATAGATTGAAATTTCTAAAACTATCAGTTTTATATTCAAGAAAACATTTTTAGATACTAAAGAGTTATTAGGTTCCTGTAAACTGTATCTCAACAATATTCGAGTTCACTTTTCTCAAGGCAAACATTTTATAGACCCTTAATTTCGGGATTTACAAAGCTTGTGCGTGTGTACCTGACTTACGATTTATAACCACAAATTTTTCCTCTTAACACTGGGTTCTCATATTGCTGACTACAATTTATACTTGCTTACCGTCGAGCACATTTTGGAGACATGAAACTTTATAACGTCCACTTCCACAGTGCGAAGAATTTCCGTGATCGTGGCCTTTCTAATACGAGGACAAAAATATCTAACATTTTTCATGGTTTTGTGCGGTGTTCCTTTGGAAAATTCGATTTTTTTCTAAAGTACACTGCACTTAGGATTGACAATGTGCGTTAGCTATAATTAGTCGTTCTAGAGGAAATATTGAACCGCTCCTGTAGTCGAGTGTTCTAACGCACTACCTAGAAGTCATTCGTTTTGAATGGGCACGGGGTTGGCTCTCGAAAAAGGAATGAGTGATGCACTTTCATCAAGTCTTATCTACTGCGTCAACTCCCTGCAAACAATGGATTTAAATTAGGGATGTATAAATAAGTACTAATTATGTACTTGAGAATATATACACGTTCTATACTGTATACAAGAATAATCTGCGGAAGCTCTAAAATTTTATATTTCAGAAAAACGCGACTCCTTTTTCTGTTCCAAGGAGTGAACTGCAACATACATGGAATGTAAACACGTGCAATAAATGTGTAAGCATGTTTTGCATACATTATTAGAGGGCGTAAATGACAAAAGCGAAATTAAATGCTTAATCTTCCACCATGAATCAAAGCATTTCTTTAGAGCGCTAATATAATTCCGCTGGAAATAAGCTCGGGTGTAAGCTTAAATTCAACTTAGTGCAAAGAACGTTTTTTTTTATGAAGTGTCCGGTGGCGTTGCGGTTCCGTGTCTGTGTTCGGCAGATGCGAACGCACGTTGTGTTGTGTGTGCGTGAGTGTGCGTGCGTGCGCGTATGCACACCGCGCACACACAATATGTGTATGTGTTAGTGTATTACAAAAGGAGAAGTAGAAATGCCTTGAACAATTTTCAGTTTATATTTTTATGAAAACGAAATATTAGGTGTGCAACTTAATTCTCGGCCACAGGCACGATACATTGACAGCAAATTACAGCAAACTGAATACGTACCTTATCAGGGAAATAATAACCGTCGTGTTGGATACATTTGAGCCATCGCTCAAGGAGCTGCCGAATGCCACTGCGGAAAAAAGAGGTATGTTTCGAGTTGATGAGGTCATCAGTACGTGTGTGGACCTCCTCGACAGAAGTAAAGTGGGTGTCACACAGGTGATGTTGCAGGGAGCGAAAGAGGTGGTAATCCGACGGGACAAAATAGGGAGAATACGCCGGATGGAACAAAATATCCCATCACAGGTAGGTGGTCGTGTTTAAAGTCGTTTTCGCGGTGTGATGACGCGCGTTATCCTGAAGCAACAGGACCGACGTTCTGCCCTTGCCGGTGTATGGCCTTTTCGCCTCCATTGCGTCACTCACAGGAATGAGTTGCTGACAAAAACGCTCAGCATTGACCGTTTCACAAGGTTTGAGCAACTCATAGTGTACGAAACCACGCTGATCCCACCATATGCACAACAACAACTTCCTGGCATGGATATTCGGTTTGGCAGCCCTGGTGGTAGGCTCACCTGGATAAACCGATGATTTGCGACGCTTAGGATTATCGCAGAGGACCCATTTCTCATCTGAAGTCAAAATGTTGTGGAGGAAATCATTCTTCTTTAATCTGCAGAACAAGGACACAGCAACATCGTAGCGCCTAGACGTTTTTGCAGCTGTGAGTTGGTGGGGCACATAACGGCCACCCTGGGGAATTCATCCAAACTTGCTCAGGAGCATTGCAATGGCTTGCTTTGTTACTCTGAGTTCCTGGGATAGTTCTGACGGTGTGCTACAGGGACCCGCGTCCAATAGTTGTTCCAGTTCCTCATCGTCAATTTTCTACGGCTGTCCTGGACGTTCTGCGTCACGGAGATCGAAATTTCCATGCTTAAACGCTGTCACTACTTTTTACACATACTGTAGGATACAGCTGCCTTCACCCAAAGCAGCACATATCTTTTGCTGGGCTTCCGCGGCACTTCTTTTCAGCTGAAACGCGAACAGGAGGCAGTGCCTCAAATGTTGCTTCTCGAACGACATTGCTTTCTTCGTCAACTTTAGTCCCTTGTGTCACTACAGCTGTAAGCGGTTACGGTTGCCTTGATAGCCGTTGGATGGCGCTGCAATCAGATATTATCGCACACGGCTATTTGCATTTGCCGACGTTCTATGATTTCTTGCGTTTAGGGGCCGAGAATTAAGTTGCACACCTAATACATATAAAAGGGATTTATTATGACTGTGTACGGTCCCATTTTCTGCAGAGGGGGAGTCAAACGTTTTGCAATATTTGCATAAGCACATGTGTTGCGGCGGGTACATCACGTGTTTAAACTAGTTCAAGTCGCGCAATGCTGTCAGTCGAAAGGGATATAAAGTGGTAGTACTTTCTGGGAACACCATTGCATTCGTCGTTTCTCGGTGGTTGGGATGCCTTTTAAAAGGTGAATAACCACAACCGGCTAATTACATAAATTTTGCTCTACGAGTTTGAACTGGGCCTTGACGCATCTCAAGCAACACGAAACATGTGTCATGCGAAAGTGGAAGGTTCGGTGGATCATAGCACAGCAACAAGATGGTTCAAGAGTTCAGAAGTGGCTTTATTAAGCAAGAAGATATTTACACGGCTGCAATAGCGCCAAACAAAACTGACAAAATTATACAGTGGCTGGGTACTCCCAGCAGAACATAACATATATTGATAAAAGATAAAAAGATAAAAAGATAAAAAAGGCCATCAAGGCGGGTGAGCATGATGCCAGCAAATGAAATGGAACAACAGTGTAGTTTCGGTATAAAGTACGCAGGCACGAGAGATTAATAGCAGTGCAAGGCAGTATTAAAAGGCTGGACATTGGCACAATGAAGACAATAGCGTGTACGAACAAAAACAGATGTACAAGGCTATCACAATTCCATTGACAAACATTCTTGACAAAATATAATACATTGACAGTCAAGGCCAACAGCTCGATAAAGCCAAGCTACCGGTTAGGAAAAATTTAATCACAGTCATGATGTGAAAACAGAGCGCACAGAATAGAATGAGTAACAGTATCGGGGTTGTTATAGCATTCAACTAACTCACAAAATAAACATATCAATGCTATGCAGTATTACAAAAGGCAGTGCAACATCAAACAGAAAGCATTAATGAGAAAATTGGATGAAGGAAGGAGCCTAGGGAACATAAGCAAGCAATGGTCTTTGAAGAAGACATATTTCCAGGGCTGTCACAATTAAATTTACAAACAGTATCATCAGGAATTCAGTATAAACCATTAAACATGGACACTAACCATAGAGAGACAATCTAACTGAAAGTTAACAATGATACACAATAATGATAGTAATACAGAGCTCACACAATACGAAAACATTCACCAAAAGTGTAGACAAAAAATAAGGAGACATACAAGGGCACGATCAAATGAATATAAACACGTTACATAGGAGGCATAGTAAAAGGAACCGGAGACAAAGCTCAAGAAAATAGACAATTTCTCACAGTAATATATATGCATGAGTTCAACAGAAGCAAAAACATGTGGAAGCATAACGGTGCATAGACAAGAGTGGTACATGCAAGATGATAACGTTTGAAACCTACAAACGGAATGCATCACGGGGCTAGATGAAGCTGATTGTTCTGTACAATAAACCACCCAGCGGAGTGGGCCCATGTTGTGAAAAACATATTCAGGGTTCCGGCGGCCTGTGCTCTAGAATACTCTAGACGTAGGCAGGCTTGATGCCGTGCCGTAAAGTGCCCGTGAATAATACCACCAGCTTCCAAATTAAATAACGGCGATGAAATACTGCGGTGGCGCTGATGGTGAACATAAATGATAAACTTAACGAGGACAAACATGAACTCGCCGGCCGGGGAAAGCCGAGTAGGAGGATGTTTTGTTTTCAGCAACCAAGCATAAGCAATGACGGGGAGGGAACGCGCGCTAATACGGTCGGCATAATGGGAACATGAGTGTAAGACAGGTAATGAAACTGAGTGTAAGAGAGGTAATAAAACTGGGCAATACAAATATTGTTGTTTGACGTCACCTTCGGAAGAAAAGAAAGACCATTGGGAGAGGAAATGAGGGTCATTCGATAGAGGACAGAAGGAACAGGAAGGCGAACATGAAGGAACTGCCAGTGAATGTTCACTTCAACAGGAGAAAGAGTGGGGAACAGGAGGCAGTCCAGACAGAAGAAAGAATAGATGGGGTAACTGTGGGAATGGGGTGTGGAAGTGCAGGGCGAACAGAAATAGCCAGTAAAGAGCGGTAGAAGAAACGGAGGTTAGAGGTACATTTACGCCACGAATGGAGAGAAAGAACTGGAGAGGGAGGCAGGCAGAAGGGATTGTGAGGACAGTATTGGACGTGAGACATGTAAAGAGAGAGCAGAGAGAAGAATGAAGAAGGTCATTTTCTGCACCGAGGGTAGTTGAAGGGTCAGGGAACGAAGACAGAAAGAACTGCCAGGTGAGGTCGGAGTTAACGAGGAAACGGACAGTGAGATAACCAGAGCGGATCCAAAAGGGAAGATAGAAGAAGGGAAGGTGAGGAGAGTGGATGAAGGAGGAAAAGAATAAGTGTTCAGCACGCATATCAAGAGTAGAAAAAAGTGTGTGTGTGGAGGGGGGGGGGTTCGGAGAAGAGGTAGTTATCGGAAAAATAAGAGAGCTTCCCGGAGAACAGGTGGAAAATGGGATGAAGGAAGAGAATATGAATCAATCATTAGGAATAGAAGGAAAGTGAAAGATGGGTCACGAGGAGAAACCAGAACGTTAACGTTAAGAGTAGTAGAAACAGAAAAAATGTTATCAGTGACAAGGCGGATTAATGTAATCAAGCGATGCGTTTTGTAGGATGTATGCGGATCGGGGAGGTGAATACCACCATGTAAATTTGGAAGTTGATGGGAAATTTCACCCAGTGACAGAAACCTCGACGATCTGCCAAGGTTCCGTATGCGGTTAACCGCGGATTTGGAGGCCGTGCATCAGGCCGTAGAGAGAAATCTTACAACCAGCGCTTGGAGATTATTAGGTGAGCCAGGCATATCATAGACATCTGTGGTTCGTTAATTTCATGATCTCGGTAAGGCCTACAAGAGCTGACGCATTGTCCCTCTCGAACTGACGCCAGCTGAAACAAACCGTCGAGTGGAACTGTGCCCGAAACTCCTAGAAATCCCACGCGATGTACGTTTCTTCAAGAAAACTCTTACATTCGAGGAAAAGTGGGTCTATTTCCGTAATCCTAACACATCGCGGCAGTGGTTGAACCCAGACCAGCTTTCTGTACCTGTTGCCAAACGTGGGCGCTTCGAGCACAAGGTGATGCTCTGCGTCGTATGATATTTCGAGGGTATAGTCCATTACGAATTTGTTCCAGACTGTCGGACAGTCAACGCCAACATTAACAGTGAACAGCTGAAGTGAATGCAAAACATTTTGATGGAAAATTAGCCGGCACTGATGAACAGAAAGTGTGGTTTCCTACATGAGGACACTGCTCGGCCTTATGCCGTGCGAACGACCCGGGCAAAATTGAAGGAACTTGAGGGCATCAAACTGATGTCACATTCAGCATATAACACGAATCTTTCCTCGTCGGATTATTACTTGTTCCAATCCATGATATACTTCCTTCACGGGCGTCACTTCAACAACCAGGAGGAGGTCGGTGAAGGAGTTCTTCGCCTCGAATGGCAAGAACTGGTACCGCCACGGAATCGAAGAATTGGCAGACAGATCGCTACAGACGGTACAACACGGTGGCCTATACTTTCAATGCTAGTCAGATTTCGTCGTAAAGTTGCAAATGAAGACATAAAATGATTCAAATATTGCGAAACTGTCGAGTCCCCTTCTTTAATTTTTCTTCTGTGTTGCACGAGTCTCTCATTCTTTAAAGCAAATATAGTTTTCAATACATTATAAATGAAATCAATTTTATTTTTATGTTAGTTGAATTTTTGTAATGTGTAATTTGAGAGATTTTCTTTAATTATTTCTTTAGGTAGATCAGTTTTTCATTTTCCAAACCTCGTAGGGACTTGTTAAGTTTTTTGTTCAAGAGTGGTTTTATTCGAAATTCCACAAACTGATTTAAGTCAGACATGGTCATTCCAAGCACGTTTCATAGATGCATCTACCAGCGAGTGGCATAACTAGTACAACGTGCGCCCCCGCAAATTTTACTTCTGCACCTCTAAGCACAGCAATTTTCACAGGATTTAGAACACGAGGGCTGACGCATTTCTTTGCCGTGTGTGTGTGTGTGGTTGTTGGGGAGGAGCCGTTAGGAACTCAGGGAGAATGTCTGCAAAAGTAATGGCGGTATCTAGAGACCTGTAGTTTAAACTGTTTAAGTAATAGAATTGACAATACGTGTTATTGCTTTGTCCAAAACTAAAATAAATCGCTTGAAGGAACCTTCTTCTTGCACATGGCAGATCTGTGGCTTCTGTGAATAAAGGGTGCCTGTGGTGCAAGTAATACGAGGTTACTGTCTGTTTTCAAACATCCTCCACTGGGAATCCCACTGTGGATTCGCTCTTTTCCTCAGCACTGCAGAGAGAAGGCTATTGCAGAGCGATCGTAATGTTAACAACCTACTGCAGCGCATTCGTATTATAACGAAATCAAAGAGCCGAACAGTGTCAATCTGTAAGATATTCAGAGCTTTAAAAGTAAAATTAGGCATATAATTTGGCAAAGCTAATTATAACTTAAAGCAAAATATAAATATTTGAGGTAATTATTGTGAGTGTTCGATTTTTTTCATAAAACTATAACTGCTACTTGCAGTGCGCCCAATCGTTACCTGCGCCCCCTCCCCGCAGCTGCATGGTGTGGTAGCTATGCCACTGTCGACTCGTTTAAATATAGGGCTTGCCAGTGCTGAACGGTTTTGTAATTCAAAAGTTCAAACGATTTGTAAAAAAGAGGGAAGAAGTGCTATTGCCATGCCACACTGTTCCGAATCCTGAGTAGGTCTTCTATAAGAACAGCATCTTGTCGATAGAACTTTATAGCTACAGAAAGTCGGCAAATTCCATCTGTAAATCCGACTTAAGCATCAGGATCCCCTGCATCGTTATTTGTCCGTCGTCGACAGTGTCAGGCGAGGAGTTTGACCAGATGTTATCTATAAAATATGTCCAATTCGAGGCTGGCAGTTTGAGTTTTTGGCAGACCGTACCAGTATCCGTAGGAAATTAGCTCCGAGAATCTCAGCAGGATAGCAAACCAGTGAAAGAAAATGAATCTAATGAGCCGCAAATGTAGGTGTGAATGTCTGGTTTAATTTGCTTAATAAGAAGACAAAATCCACTCTCCGCTATTGTTGCTTTTTTAACATCCGGTTTTGTATTAGGTGACAGTACTTAATGTTCTTTCAGTTCTGACACGTGGACCGCTAGTTACAATAACGTGTTTTACCTGTGATAAATTTGTTCTCTGGTTAACTCAACACACAATGGCATTTTTTGACATGATCTACAAATCTGAAATTTGAGGTAAAGTTTTTCACACAGGTGAGAGTGATAGTGTAATTTGAGCAGAACAAAATGGTTAGTTTTGTTTCAAATATTGTAAAAGAGGGAATTTTCCAACATGTTTTTAAGCATTTCTTCTTCACTGGACGTTTCATTACGTCTTCGCAGTACTTTTCCTCACCGATTTCCCAAACCCTTCTTTTCTTTAAAAAAGCTATGTCATTCCTCAAAAGGCTATTTTATTTTCAAACCTTTTGTTCCTTATTACGGGTTTCGGCATTAAGATGCATTTTGTTATATCATCGACTAAACAGGAAGTTAACTCCGCTTTCTTAAAAAGATCTTTCGAGCAGTCATTGAAAACCTCATCTTCTTCCCGTCAAAGGAATTCAATGAATATTCGGCTAATTCTGATGTAGATTCAATTCACCAGCAGACAAGTAATTTTGCAAAGAAAAAATAGCCGCATGCTTGCTCTTCATATGCAACATACATGAAATTGATAGAAATTTCAGAGATATTAACATCATCTGTATCAAAATATTTGACATTTGACCATTTTTTAATGTAATATGGGTTTTCTTGTTCCCATACATTTATTTTACATGCATATTTTGTTAATTCATGTGTTATTTCTCTTTCGGTAGAAAGAAAAACAAATTAAAGGGTTAATTGACATTTCTTTAGTAATACACTTCCCCGTATTTCAGTAAAGAAGCCGAGTAAAGCGTTTTAACAGTAAATGAACATTTATGCTTGTATTGTCTTAAATAAAATTAAATTGTGTTTGATAGTGAGTGTATGAAATCGTTTAGGCTTGAGTATCCTGAAGAAAGGCAACAGTAAAAATTATTAACGATATTAGAAGTTAGCTGCCAAAAGAAACTTTGCATGTGTGCATATGTTTTACCAATTCTGTGAATCCGGTATATATATATTTTGTTAGTGGTTATCTACCTGTGATGATTAGCGTTTTATCCTAAAAATTGTTTGAAATATTACTTTCATTTTTAAAAGTATTTGAAAAAATGTCTCATTATAACAATATCTTCGGTGAAAACTCTCTTCTTTATTTAATTTTATTTACTACAAAATTTAAAATATATTCCATCCATTATTTTGCCTATTTATACTATTCATTTTTCAATATTTCGAATTTTCAGTATTTTTTCCATAAAAAAAAGATATTTGACAAGTGAAAAATACCTTCCTTAACAACTAATATTATTTTGGAATTGTAATTCGCAGTTTCATAGGTTTATTAATAGAGCGTATTTGTAACATAATTTCAACTGAACTTCGATTTTACTCTGTTTGTGGCGAAAATACTTGGGTTTCTTTTTTCCTTGAATAATATGCCAGCGAAGCTTTTACCTACAAGTTTTAATCACGCTTCTTTTTATATACTGGGTGCGCCACATAAACGAGGCCCCGTGGACAGACGTTGTTAGGCGGGTTAAAGTTGTTTCGCGGATTTCCAGCTAAAACCTCTTTTTTCCACTTCTAACCGGTTTCTGCGTTTACAGCTGCAAAAGGAATTTTCCGGAGTGGCTAGTCACAGCCAGAGCATTGTAGGTCATAAGTATAAGTGAAGAAAGAAGAAAGGTAACGGAAATGGTGTTAAGTACAGAACAGCGGATTTTTATTGTGGAACAGTATTCCATAAATAATTCATACAAGGTTTTAAATGAGTTACTTACAGAAAACTTTGCACATTGTGTTGTGCAGCACCTAAACATTTCGGCGTTAATCGACACCCATTCGGAAGGATTCCATTTTTCCGTCATGTTTCAATCGGAAAAAATCCCTCGCCGTATCTCCAGATTGGCGAGCAATTGGTTCCGTGAACAAGCAAGTGATTCTACCCCACTCTAATAGCGTCATCCATCGCCGGCTCTCAAACCCCATTGTAAATTTCTGCGACAAATTCTAAAGATCTGTTGAAGACCTCCAAACTCCTCAGACAACTGCGGTTGATCTTCGTCAGCAGATGCTCGCTTAATGATCAGCAATTCCACTTCCGTCTTTTCAACGCTTGACTATTTTCTGAAATGTCTGCTGTCTTAAGGGCAAAAGGTGCAACGACATGTCATTAATTACGTGTATGTATAGCAAAAAGTAAAAGTTCGGTTACCTGAGGATACAACACCAATAAAAATTGGAAAGGGAGTGAGACATGCTGACACCAAATCTCTCAAGGTCTTTAATGTTACTCTAGAAAGGACAACTGAAATGTCTTTCAATCGTTGAACTGGGAAAACTAAGAGATACAAATTAAGGGAAATTATTTAACATCATCATCGTTTTCCTGATGACGTAGTTATTTTTACAATCACCAGTTCAGAACTGCAAAATATGATTCAGGAACTTTCTGACAAGAGTATAGAAATTGGATTAAAAATAAATTTTCAGAACACAAAAGTGACGTTAAATGATCTTTTAAGAAATTTCCTCTATTTTGTTCATGATGTTTTATAAACACTTTGATCTTTAACAAAACCATGTGTATGCGCATTTTGAAACTTAGAGTGGGAATTTCTTTCTATTCTAAAAAAAGTAACTGCCGCGCTTCTAGTGCTGCCGCTGTTTCAGAAATTTCGCGACCCTCTTGCTTTCCTAGCTCGCAACGCAAAACGTATTGAACACAAAAATGTTACATTTACATCGTTTGTAGAGAATTGTTTGGAGAACACGCTGAAATAAACCGTTTCCCCGATTCTAGCGATACTTCATGAGCTATTGTATTTCAAAATTAAGGTAAGCAAAAAAGTGCTATCACATCGCGTTCCGGACACACACACATCTACAGAACCACAAAACTTTGTAGGCGTGTAGTGCCATGACCAAACTTTTGCACCTCGTCACCCTTTCTTTGAATATCGATTTAGTTTAGGAGAAATTAAATTTCTAAATTTCACAAAATTCTATATTTCGCGATGGGATCCATTTAGAAAAACGGATATATGGCAAACTATAAATCATAACGTATTGCAATTTTTGCCGTATAAACTTGCAACTATCGTCCCTTTTGTACAAAAAAAAATAAGTACAAGTCATATTCTGATTTTTACGCATTTTGTAAAAACGCAAATAAAAGAAAAGAACGGCTTGTCTTCATAAGGTCTTTATTCCTCAAAATGTTGGGAAAAAAAACCAAACAAAATATAAACAAGTACAAAATAAATATAGAAACAAGAAATGGGAAAGAACAAGGTGATCGCCGGCATTTAAAAACATAAATAAATACAATGTAAAAAGTTGTGAAAAAGCGGGCGCTCGCTGGCTGCCCAGTTTACCAGTTGTAAAAAATATAAGTCAATGAGTCATTTGATGACAATAGTAATAAAATGTGTCTGTGAGTTCACTGAAAACGAAAAAACAAACAGACGGGAAAGCAGTAAGAGTTCAAAGGTATACAATTTCAAAACAAAACGCAAATTCAGTAGTAAAAGTAAGTCTCGCACTTGGGCATAAAAGTAGACACAGAACATTAATGAAGCACACTTATGATTTAATAAAACATTGTAGTGGAGAGCCGAAGGTCAAGCCAGCAGTTCCACGACATTTTCGACGACTTGGAACCAAGACTGCTGTGCTGACCAAATAGACATGAAGTTTGGAACAGTGTTATTTACTTGTGCAATGTCAAATTCGAGTTGTAGTCTGGCTGTAACGGAGTGACGATATCTGCGGCAGAGGAAACGACGAGCTGTGTGATAACGGGGGAGCGAAAGTTGATCGACGCTGTGATGATAGCACAGATAGATTGTATACTTCGCCTGTAGAATTAGGAAGGAGCATACATGATTATGCGTAGGAGCCGACGGAAAGTGGTGACGTAACACAAGATAATGTGACATGGAGCTAGGCGGCGATTGACCTGCTGAACCAGGGGAGTCCAGGTAGCAGCGGCGACCGCAGAGGGCTTCCAATGTAGACTCCGAGAAGTTTGGCAACGCTTGAAGACCAGCGGGCACCCCATGGGCGGTCAGCACGGATCGTCCACGACCCAGCCCATAATCCAGAGCATTTATCCATGTTGAGTGAAGAACCAGAAATCGCAGCATATTCAAGATAGGTATTTCGAACAGTTCCGAATGCTCCCTCAGAACGGATGAAGACTGTTAAGTCATCTGCGTATGCCGAAGGAACTGTGTGGTGGTGACGGGTGCACGCAACTCCACGCGGAACTGAGGAACGAGAACGGAGACAAAAAAAAGTGTTTCAAAAGAGAGAGCAAAGAGTTGACCCGACAGGGGGCAGCCCTGCCGGATCCCAATAGCGAAAGGAATAGCCGAGGTGAGAAATGCTGAAGTACGAACACGAAAGAAGGAGTGAGAGTAAAGATTGGAAAGCGCCAAACGGAAGGAAGAAGAAAAACCAAACTGGCGAAGAACAGTGAAAAGATACGAGTGGTTAATTGAATCAAAAGCTTGACGTTGGTCGATATTGAAAATTGCGAGAAGTTCAGAGAGTCGAGAAGCAAGAGATTATACGTTACGAATGACAGTTATGTTAGAAGCGATTGAGCGAGAAGGAACAGTGTAGGTCTGAGCAGGATGGATGATGTGCGAAATAACTGGATTAAGGCGAAGAGCAAGACCTTTGGCAAAGATTTTGTAATCGGTATTTAGAATCGAAATAGGCCGCCAATTTGTCAAGAGTTCAAGGTTGCCAGATTTTGGAATAAGGCGAAGTAGAGCAAAGGAAAAACTGATGAAGAAGAGGAAGACAAAGAAAAAACGAAGTTAAAACAGGCAATAAGAAGAGGAAGAAGAGTTGGAAGAACAGCCTTATAAAAGGAAAGAGAAAGACCGTCTTCACCTGGTGAGGAACGATCATTAAGACTGAAAACAGAAGAACGAGTTTCGGCTGGTGAGATTGGAGCACTGAGCGAAGAAAAGAGACATTGAGGGATTTGAGGAAGACCGTGAAGATTTGGAGAGGAATCAATTGGAGGCATCTGAGAAAATTGAAAATGACCAGAAAAGTATAAATGAGTATGTTGGCAGATGAGGGAGGGATCTGCCGTGGTAGATCCATCCGGTAAGGAAAGATAAGCGATGGTATTGTGTTTAGTTCGATGTTCTTCAAGATGATAAAGACTCTGAAGAGGATCATCATGAAAGTGAAGAAGGGTGAACTTCAAGCGAGTCAGAGAAGATTTAGCCGATGATTGGAGGCGATGATGAAGACAGGCTTGCAGGATTTCGAAGTTAGGATCGGTGTGTGAGGTAGACTGAAGAGAACGGCGGATTGAATCTATGTCCATTAGACGATTAGTGCGAACGGAAAAACAAAAGCGTTTAGCAAACGCAACAATGGAATGCTTGGTGGAGAGCCACAGAGCTGCCGGGTCAACTGTGGAGGGGAGTTGATTGACTGAATGCGCAGTAATGGAGTTGATGCCAATTTGTTGCTCGGTAGTGGCTCTTGAGAGCTAGGCAATGAAGACGCAGAACTTTCAAAAGAAAGCGGCTGCTCGGAATTGAATGGTAAAGACGGTTCAGTGCTTGGCAATAACTGCGCAGTTGTTTTGAAAGATAGCGCCTCCTCGGAGTTGTATGGTAACGGCAGTTTTCAAAACAGGTGAAGACAACGAATTATCTGCAGTCATTGAAGGAGCAATCAGCAGAGTTGGTGACGTGGTTGACATAGGAGCAAAAGTTTGTTCAGTAGTAAGGGAGGAAGAAGTGGATGATGGAGGTAAATCAGGAACCTTTGCCGAATGGACAGAACCAGGTGCAGGTGTGTGGTGAGGACATTCAGAAGCCAGGTGTCCCTCAGCTCAACACCGGAAGCACTGCACACCAGCAAATAAGTTGAAAACGAAATTTCGTGTGTCCGTAACAAGTTGCAGAGTTGTGGGGCGGTAAGAAATGGCTTGATCAGTGGGGAAAATAACACGATATTGGCGTCGACCCCCTTGCACAAAGTTGAATGGAGAGTCTCTGGCAGCGGCTGGAAGAAATTTTGTCTCTCCCACTACTCGACCAAGAGTGCCGAGTGCAGCAACAAGCAAGTTGTCAAGAATAGCAGTAGGCACTGGAGATAATATCAATGTGACCGTGCTTTGTGCAGAAGCAACAGGTTGCAAGTGAAAGCAGCCAATATCAATGCCTGTAGCAAGAACGGTGTCGGTGGCTTTTTGGTGAACAAAATGAACAACAACACCTCCTCCAAAGCGAATTATTGAAACAACGCTCTCCTTGGGAACAACTTTAACAAAGGCCCCCAAATAGAGGAGGAGGGGGTGTCACGAACAGACGAAAAATACACACTTAATAACAAACCTGAGGAAAGTTCTTTACCTGCTGGTGAGTCGTCAGAAATCCGAATCTTGAGAACTTTATCTTCTCTTGAAAATTCTGGTTGCATTGAAACAGGTGCTTCAGAAGATTTGTTTGGACGAACAGTAGCAGCATACGAACGTGGAGGACGAGCAGCAATGGCCGCAGAACCAGACTCGGCACTCGGGATATGCAAATTAGGACGTAGAACATTCGATGCAGAAACATTAGGACGAAGCAACTCCCATTGGAAAAACTTCTGTACACATTTTCTTCAAAATTAATCCGTATCCAAAAGAAAATTTCAACATGGATTAAAATAGCTCCATTTTATAACTTGGAATACTTAATATTTTCTAAAACTTAACCATAATTTTGAAATCCAACATTCGTTTGTCTACTGACGTCATCAATAAACAGGTCGCGCCATCTTTTTTCTGGACAATTAATGCGTTCCCAAGGATGCAAATTTAAATATCGATTAAAATAGCTTCATTTTATAACTTGGAATACTTAATATTTTTTGAAACATTGCCATAATTATGCAATCCAACATTTGTTTGTCTACTGACGTCATCAAACAACAGGTCGCGCCACCTTTTTTCTGGACAATTAATGCTTTCCCAAGGATGCAAATTTGAACATCGATTATAATAGCTTCATTTTATAACTTGGAATACTTAATATTTTCTAAAACATAACCATAATTATGCAATCCAACATTCGTTTGTCTACTGACGTCATCAAAGTACAGGTCACGCCATCTTTTTTCTTTTTCCCACACCGCTAAAGGAAAAGTTATTGATTTTTTATATAATTATGGTTATGTTTTAGAAAATATTAAGTATTCCAAGTTATATTGTGAAGTTCTTTTAATCGATGTTCAAATTTTCATCATTGGGAAGAAAATGTGTACAAAATTTTTCCATTGGGAGTATAGGAAGCAAAATTACTTGACGTCCACCTTAACGGTTTATCATAGCGGTTTACGGTTTACGGAAATGCTTTATTTGACCGCATTCGTTTTCCTTAGTGGTAAATTTAGTAAGTGCTATAAGTTCAAACGACAAAATTCTGTCCTTCCAAAATTAACGACAGTAAACAAAACTCTGAAATTTCGGAATAACAGGCCTTATTTGCTTAGACATGCAATAAAAATTGAAATTTATATGTATTTTGCAATTTTTATTTCATGTGATATACTTGGAGAACGGGCAGCAGAACCCGAGCGCTACTCTGGAAAAGAGCGTAGCGAGCCTAGAGGCGCACCCCCCAGTTTAAAATAAAATATTTGGAGCTTACGTACAGTATTGTATAGTAAAACTTTTATATTTTTATAAAGAAATTAATAGTTATCCGTAGTTTTTGAACAGTGTAGAGTTGTTAAAACGGGTGATAACCCGCAAGTAAATACGAAACATCGAACATAGTGCATTTCATATTTAACATTTCTTGAGCAGTTTGACCAATTTATCATCATATCAGAACACACAACACTTGTAGAATATTGTACGATATTCCACAATTGTTGTACCTGCTGATGCACTGGTAAAATACCTAAAGTCCTAAATTACAGCCCATTTTTTTTTTTTTTTGCAAGAATACAATGTTTTGTCACGTTAGTTTTCGTTATTTTCATCGCATTGCCAGAAAGAATAAAAAAAAAATAATCAGATGTACTGACTTTAAGGCCCGTGTTTTCTAGATGTATTCTATGTAAGATATGGTTAGGCAGCAGTTATAGATGTTTTCTATTAAGAGATAGCTAGAGAGCAGTTAAAGATGTATTCCATCTAAAGGATGGTTAGGAAGCAGTTATTGATATACTCTATATAAGCGATGATTAGGCAGCAGTTATACATGTATTCTGTATATGGGATGGTTAAGCAGCAGTTCTAGATGTATTGAACGTAAGTGATGTATAGGCAGCCTTTCTGGATGTATTGCATGTAAGGTATGGTTAGGCAGCAGTTCTAGATGTATTCTGTGTAAGGGACGATTATTCAGCAGTTTTAGATGTATCATATGTAAGTGATGGTTAGACAGCAGTTCGAGATGTATTGTGTGTAAGGGGTGGTTAGGCAGCGGTTCAAGATGTATTGAATGCAAGTAATGGTTAGGCAGCAGTTCTAGATGTATTGTACATAAGGGATAGTTAGGCAGCAGTTATAGATGTATTATATGTAAGGGATGGTTAGGTAGCAGTTATAGATGAATTTTATGTAAGGGATGGTTAGACTGCCGTAATAGATTTATTCTACGTGAGGGATGGTTAGGCAGCAATTCTACATGGATCCTATGTAAGGGATGGTTATGCCTTCAGCACACGTTTCCCGTCTGAACATTCCATTATTTCTTTAGTCCTTCAGCACATTCTTCACCTCTCAACATTCCACTACTTTTTACGGACCAGTTGCAGCATTGGACACGTCGTTGCTTTGGCGGTTCGTATTTTAATTTTTCTTTCTCCGACGTGATAGATTGCATACTCAAACTGTTTGCATATTCCAACTGCCTGCACAGCCCTATTAAGTTCAACGGTGACACACCAAATTCTTCTAAGTTATCGAATTTTAATGTACAGTAGGTTACATTGAAGTGCCGAATAGAACTGGGATATCTTCCATTGTACCTCCTCGCGGTCCGATAACATAGCCGAATCGTTTAATTTACCCTTACGAGTGGAAAAAGTGTGACATGAAAAATCAAGCCACAATTTGCTACCTAAGCATTCCAACAGCGATTTAGTTTGCAGAATTCGAATATTTCAACATTAAGATTCATTGGTGCATGAAGTTGTGTGTCTCATTTTTATGTTTGTAGAATGTTTGGTAAGTGCATGCTTTAGTGTCCTAAATTATGTGGCTAATAATTTCGAAAGAATGGGACATACGTACTTTAAAGGATGAAATTTAATTGCAAACGGTCAAAAAACAGCATTTTGAAAATGCATTTTAAAGATTTTTACCGTAAAACTTACCTCCAAATACGACGCTGTCAATAAACACAGATTCTGGCCTAAAACAACGCTGCGGTACTACGTCATGTTTTGCTCTGTTGAAAAGAAGGCTCGGCCCGGCTGCCAATTCACGGATGGATGGCTACAAGAAGAACCGGTTATCTTCTTGCCAGGAAAGCGTTCTATTTTGTAGTGCTACGTTACAGAAATAGCTCATCATTTCTGTCTCAGGTTTTCACATCACAATCTCAGAACCATCAATACCAGAACGCAAATTGCACTGGGGTAGAAAATGAGCTGTCAATCACTCCTTTAATACCAGACCCAAAACTTTCACTTTCCGACTTACCAGTAAACTTCTTTTGGAGAGAACGCGACACATACTTCTATGCTTTTTAGAAGAAAGAAAGACATCAGTGTGCTTTCTGTTTCGTATCAGGTAATCATATGCGAAAGAACGATGTAATTCTCAACATGAGTTTTGAAAAACTGAGCGAGAAATGAAGAACTATTTTCTGTAACGTGTCACTACAATTTCTAACACTTTCCTGACAATAATTTACCCGGTTCCTCTTCTGCTCTTCCGCCAGTGAATTGGCAGTCGGAGCGAGACACAGGTTTCAAGTGAGATAAACTTGATGTAGTCGACGCGACGTTATGTTTGGACTGTTGCAGGTGAGTTTGCATGGTCGTACTTGGAAGTCAGGTTTACGTTAAAAATATTTAAAATGCATTTTGAAAATGAAATTTTTTCAAATTCTTATCCAAACAACTTAGGTAGCTAAAGTACATATTTACCGAATGTTTAACTTTTATAACGCGAAAGGGCTTCTTGAAGTTCCTTGAAAATTTCGAAATAATTATGGAAACATTGCCAAACAAAATTTGAGTTTCTTGAAGGCATGTTATCTGATATCGAGACCAAAGAATAATATTTTACTCATATATTAAATCCTTTTAGTCAGCATGTAACAGACAAGAAAATTGACAAACCGATGCATATCAAAAACTTAAGTATCATATTTATATTTTCAGTCAAAAGATGAACGCTGAGAGAAAGTATCGCAATCTTACAAAAAAAACTGGGGAACTTTTATTTTATTCCATACATTAAGAAATGAATGATTATACTATTTCTTTCAGGAAACACAATTCATGAACTTAGAGTTTGCAGTAAAAAATTTATAATAAAAGTTTAATTACTCAAGATCTTTTTTAAACTAGGTTGATTGCTGACTTGAATATTTTAAAGACAACCAGCTGTTGCTCTCTTATATTTAAAATTCAGTATTAAACTTGTGATAAGTGTTCAGACCGTTGCGAAAGCATCCGGAAAATATGAAGCTCTTGTATGGCGATTACTACATGGATAATCGACTGATATTACTTACTTCTTCATCATGCATTCTTATGATAAAATGCACTAACGTTGTGCCCCCTGTGATTCAAAATTATGCCTTGAATATAATGCAAAATGAAGAGCTTACAGTACATTCTTGGAACTTAATATGAATACATTAGAGTAATGTAAAAAAAAATTTCTGAAAATCAATTATATATTCCACTTATTATAACCGTTAAAATCCTTTTCGAACATTTCAAATAATGGTAACTACTTTACTGTCACGATTCAGATTTAATTTATAACAAACAACGACATCGTTTGTTTTTGTTGTGATCATCATTTGGCTTTCCCCAAACTATTTAACGCACCCTTTGTATTGTGCACGAAGGGCACGTTTGCTATTACAGTCCATTCAACACAAAGTGCTGTGGAATGTTTTTGTTGAAATTCTGACTACTATACCATGTTGTACTGTACAATTATTTTACACAATATGGCTGGTCTGCTTCCTCTTGTCTCAAGCTGCCGTTGCCCTTGATTATTGACGACTTATTTCCGCTAACAGCGCACTATAGTCCCTTTATTACAGCCACGATACCCATAGTTCCTTCGATCTCTTCTCAGTCACATGCAGCTTATTTAAATGATTTTCATACTGTTAAGAACCGATTGTGATGTTTAACAACAGAAAGCAACTGAAGGAAAAAGAATCGTAAAAGTAATTTAAATCTCAGTTAAAATACTGAAACTTCTGTTATGTTTTTTTTATTTATAATACAGTACTTAGCAGATTTTGTTAAACTGTTACTGAAGTTTCTCAAATACTTGATGCACACACATCAAGGAGTCAAGTAAAGTAACGTCTATTGCTGAGTAGTGATTTTGAGAGCTTTTAGTGTGGTGTGTCTGAAATAGTTGAAGTGATAATTTCATATGCTAAAAACTTGAATATTTTACTTCAAATGTTTGTTTGTGCACCCGAAATGCCAAGCCAGAAATTATTACAGAAACGGAACGTTTTCTGTAATAATGTTTGTGACGTACCTGCCAGCAGGACGCACACGACATAAAGGCAGATAGTAGTCAGAACAAACGTCCGCGTAGCTCAATTGGTAGAGTGACTTATTTCGGAATGAGGGGATCCGGGTTCGAATCCTGGCGTGGACAAAAATGACGGAGAAATTTACATCGTTATAATGGCGCCCGAACTATCCGGATGACCCGACCGTTCAAAATCTCGCATTGGTGTGATGTGTTATTTCCACACCGCGAGATAGGAAAAATCGGAGAGTCCCTTCTCCAGCGCTTCGAAAAATAAAATGTGTGTGACGTTGCATTCCACACACCAGATTGTCTGGGAGTTCTCAAGTGCACGTTCTACAGTGGATGGCTGCCTGCAACAATTCATGGTCACGGCTGACCCGTGGGCCATGCCCCCGGCCCTCTTTTGGGGGGGGGGTAGATGTGACGTACCTGCCAGCAGGACGCACACGACATAAAGGCAGATAGTAGTCAGAACAAACGTCCGCGTAGCTCAATTAGTAGAGTGACTTTTTCCGGAATGAGGGAATCCGGGTTCGAATCCTGGCGTGGACAAAAATCACGGAGAAATTTACTACGCTATATGTTGGGTACTTGACTACCTTGTACCCTTGTCGAGAGCCTGTGTAATTGTATCTGTCAACACCATTGGAAAAGGAATGCTTTCTAGAACGTGAGTACCTTTTTTGTCATTATATGAAAGTCTTGAATGTTTGTAATCTGAAAAATCCCGAGGAAGTTAGTCCTCTTCAGATTTTGCTGTTGAACAAATAAATATTTTTCCTGCCAGTTATTCTTCCTCGACGTTAACTTCTGGAAATTGTAAAGTGCTGCCATCTGTGATCTAACTCTTGCAGTGTTAAAAGAGATTCTTGCAGTGGTATTATTAACTGATTCCCCAAATTTTATATCGTTTTCTGACATAGGGAACTAAAACCATGGTACTAAAAATTTAGGGAGAGTGACTGTGATATATTGATAGCAAATAATACCACTGACTGTCTGTACTCGTTGTTTGGCCTTCCCTAAGTTTGTTTTGTGTGGAAGAGATAGTACTATAAAAAGGAAGAAAAAACACATATCTTATCGATATATTAGTTACCTCGCATTATGACAGGAACGAGGAATCAAGCTACTGCAACTGCTATAAAACAGAAAGCTGAGGGCAGTGACTTTGAGAACTTTGTAAAGTTGGCCTTAACTGAAATTAATTCAAAACTTGACACTGTTCCTAAACTTAAACCGTAACTTAGGGACATAAATTACTGTTGATTCCTTAAGTGAGAGATATGATAGTCTTACTTCTACATGTATCTTATTGGAACAATCTAATAGTTACTTACAAAAAAAAATATAGAAATTGCTACTAAAATAAATCAAGTCACCCCAAAGGAGGTTAATTCATTGAGAGTTGAATTAAATTAGCTTAATCAGTATTATCGTAATAGATGCATCGAAATCCACGGTCTTGATCTCCCAAATATTGCTAGTAATCCAGACTTGATTACACATACAGGCCTCTTGGCCAAAAAAATTAAATAGAAGTTCGCCAACAATCTGACATTGACATAGCTTACCCACTCCTATCGAAACGTGGAGAAACACAAGATTCTATTGTTTTTGTTCAGTTCAGTTCCTGGTCAGTAAGAAACCTATGGATGTCAAAGAGAAGAGAACTGGTTTTCAATTCAGATTCAGATCCTTGTTTGCCAGCAACCAGAATCTTAATGAACATTTAATTCCTTGTTACAGACGGTTCTTCTGACAAGCAAGCTCTTGTTCATCAGGGTAGACTCAAATATGATTGGATCTGGAATGGTGGTTTGTATGTAAAGGCAGCAGAAGATGAAGAGAGAAAAAATGTATGCTGTGAATGATTTCATATAATATGGCCTAGACTTGGAATCGCAGGCTTGAGATGAGCGAATGGAAACGGGTGTGCAGATAACAGGAGGAGCGATCTATATAGAGGGATTTTATTTTGAATTGCGATAGGGGTAAAAGTGAAATCCAAATCAACGACAAATGTTTATTTTACTCTCGAGTGATTAAACTATATTTTAACGAATAACTAAGCCAAAACATTCAAACTATTTTATCTAAATGCGTGTTCTTTAGTTAATAAGATAGCACTGTTGGAATCCTTATTACAGTTAATTACCTCAAACATTGATATTATTTGTATTACTGGAACCTGGTTCCCCCTGTGGAATACTTACTTCAATTAAACAATTATAATACCTTTAACTTAAACAGGGATTCTTCATGAGAGGGAGGGGTCGCAATCTTCGTTCATAATCAACATAAATATTTTTCTGTGGTCCCTGAATTCACTTTTATTAATTCAGATGTGGAGATATTAACTATACAGAATGATCACTCTTTATTTTCAGTTTGGTATCGATCGCCTAGTTCAAATTTTGATGAGTTCTTGATTATTCCCAATTATTTTTTTGAATATTCTCATCTAATTAATAAAAAACCTGTTCGTATCTGAGATATAAACTTTGATGTCTCCCGGGATAGCCCTAATGTACTTAAATTAACTCTTACACTCCATTCGTCTGGTTTCATAAATCCAATACTATCCCCAAAAAGAATAACTCCTACAACGCAAACTATAATTGACTTGTGTATTACTAATATAGAGGCAGATCCCATTATTTCTGTCATCCTTGAACATTATATTAGTAATCATTTGCCAATATTTTTTATACACAACTCCTCCCCTCAGCACATTAGAACACCTAAACATTATAAAACACGATTAATTAAAGCAAGGAATTTGAACTCATTTAAAACTAAACTTGGTGACACCAACTGGCATGATATTGAAAAAAATGACTTACCTGCTACAATGTACAAAGCGTGCTATAAAGAACTTTATAATAACACTTTTGCTGCAACTACGAATAGTAATAAATCACATACTAGAATTCGAAAACCTATAATAACAAATACCTTAAATAATATTAAAAAGAAAGACTATTCAAAATATTTAAAAACGAGGGAACAATCAGATTTTATTAACTTCAAAATACGGAAATAATTTAAATTCTGAAACCAAGAAGGTTAAGCGTAACTATTTTAGATATTTTTTTTTACAAAATTCTTTAGAGCTCACTTGGAAACATCTCTACCTTTTAATTGGGAAAAAAACTAATGATAACTTAATAGCTTGCTTAAATAACTCAAACAATATTGAAATTCATGATAAACATAAATTAGTGACATTAATCAATAACTATTTTGTAACATTTCCAATAACTACCAAGCCATATTTAAATACTGTTGATATAAACTTTACAAATTATCTCAAAAACCCGTACTCTGCAAATACTCTTTACTTATCAAGCATTACCCGTGAGGAATTATTAAAAGAACTACATCAAATTAAATCTAGTTGTGGTCCAGGACCAGATGATATTCACCCTATTTTAATTAAACTGTGGCTCAGATCATAGTTGATCCACTACTTGTAATCTTTATTTTAGTGTTTCAAATAGGAATATTTCCTGATGATTTGAAAATTACCAAAGTGGTACCTAAATATGAATCGGGATCAAAAATTTAAATTAATAATTATCGACCAATTGCGAACCTTTCCATATTCTCTAAAATTCTGGAAAAAGTACTTTATAAAAGAATGGTTCGGTATTTAGAAAAATACAAGATTGTTAAACAAAATCAATTTGGTTTTCAACAAAATAAATCTACGAAATTAGCAGTATTACACATTCAACAAATAACACAAAAAAAAATTTGAAAATAACTTTATTACACTAGCTATCTTTTTGGACCTTACTAAAGCATTTTATACTCTAAACTATAACATTTTATTGTCAAAATTATATAATCTTGGTTTTAGAGGGTCGACTTATACTTTGTTTAAAAACTACCTTAGCATAGGATCACAATATACTCAAATTGATCAATTTATTTCACTTATTGCATATATAAAATCAGGAGGACTATTCAATATATATCGTAATGATATATTCAGTATTTAATCTAACTCACGCCTTATTATTTACGCCGATGATACAACACTCCTCTTTTCGGGACCACCTACTACTGCAACACTATCCTAATCTGGTACTCAACTTTTGAAGTACACTGACTGGTTATCTTCTAATGAATTTAGAGTGGGAATTTCTTTCTATTCTAAAAAAAGTAACTGCCGCGCTTCTAGTGCTGCCGCTGTTTCAGAAATTTCGCGACCCTCTTGCTTTCCTAGCTCGCAACGCAAAACGTATTGAACACAAAAATGTTACATTTACATCGTTTGTAGAGAATTGTTTTGAGAACACGCTGAAATAAACCGTTTCCCCGATTCTAGCGATACTTCATGAGCTATTGTATTTCAAAATTAAGGTAAGCAAAAAAGTGCTATCACATCGCGTTCCGGACACACAAACATCTACAGAACCACAAAACTTTGTAGGCGTGTAGTGCCATGACCAAACTTTTGCACCTCGTCGCCCTTTCTTTGAATATCGATTTAGTTTAGGAGAAATTAAATTTCTAAATTTCACAAAATTCTATATTTCGCGATGGGATCCATTTAGAAAAACGGATATATGGCAAACTATAAATCATAACGTATTGCAATTTTTGCCGCATAAACTTGCAACTATCGTCCTTTTTGTACAAAAAAAATAAGTACAAGTCATATTCTGATTTTTACGCATTTTGTAAAAACGCAAATAAAAGAAAAGAACGGCTTGTCTTCATAAGGTCTTTATTCCTCAAAATGTTGGGAAAAAAAACCAAACAAAATATAAACAAGTACAAAATAAATATAGAAACAAGAAATGGGAAAGAACAAGGTGATCGCCGGCATTTAAAAACATAAATAAATACAATGTAAAAAGTTGTGAAAAAGCGGGCGCTCGCTGGCTGCCCAGTTTACCAGTTGTAAAAAATATAAGTCAATGAGTCATTTGATGACAATAGTAATAAAATGTGTCTGTGAGTTCACTGAAAACGAAAAAACAAACAGACGGGAAAGCAGTAAGAGTTCAAAGGTATACAATTTCAAAACAAAACGCAAATTCAGTAGTAAAAGTAAGTCTCGCACTTGGGCATAAAAGTAGACACAGAACATTAATGAAGCACACTTATGATTTAATAAAACATTGTAGTGGAGAGCCGAAGGTCAAGCCAGCAGTTCCACGACATTTTCGACGACTTGGAACCAAGACTGCTGTGCTGACCAAATAGACATGAAGTTTGGAACAGTGTTATTTACTTGTGCAATGTCAAATTCGAGTTGTAGTCTGGCTGTAACGGAGTGACGATATCTGCGGCAGAGGAAACGACGAGCTGTGTGATAACGGGGGAGCGAAAGTTGATCGACGCTGTGATGATAGCACAGATAGATTGTATACTTCGCCTGTAGAATTAGGAAGGAGCATACATGATTATGCGTAGGAGCCGACGGAAAGTGGTGACGTAACACAAGATAATGTGACATGGAGCTAGGCGGCGATTGACCTGCTGAACCAGGGGAGTCCAGGTAGCAGCGGCGACCGCAGAGGGGATTCCAATGTAGACTCCGAGAAGTTTGGCAACGCTTGAAGACCAGCGGGCACCCCATGGGCGGTCAGCACGGATCGTCCACGACCCAGCCCATAATCCAGAGCATTTATCCATGCTGAGTGAAGAACCAGAAATCGCAGCATATTCAAGATAGGTATTTCGAACAGTTCCGAATGCTCCCTCAGAACGGATGAAGACTGTTAAGTCATCTGCGTATGCCGAAAGAACTGTGTGGTGGTGACGGGTGCACGCAACTCCACGCGGAACTGAGGAACGAGAACGGAGACAAAAAAAAGCGTTTCAAAAGAGAGAGCAAAGAGTTGACCCGACAGGGGGCAGCCCTGCCGGATCCCAATAGCGAAAGGAATAGCCGAGGTGAGAAATGCTGAAGTACGAACACGAAAGAAGGAGTGAGAGTAAAGATTGGAAAGCGCCAAACGGAAGGAAGAAGAAAAACCAAACTGGCGAAGAACAGTGAAAAGATACGAGTGGTTAATTGAATCAAAAGCTTGACGTTGGTCGATATTGAAAATTGTGAGAAGTTCAGAGAGTCGAGAAGCAAGAGATTATACGTTACGAATGACAGTTATGTTAGAAGCGATTGAGCGAGAAGGAACAGTGTAGGTCTGAGCAGGATGGATGATGTGCGAAATAACTGGATTAAGGCGAAGAGCAAGACCTTTGGCAAAGATTTTGTAATCGGTATTTAGGATCGAAATAGGCCGCCAATTTGTCAAGAGTTCAAGGTTGCCAGATTTTGGAATAAGGCGAAGTAGTGCAAAGGAAAAACTGATGAAGAAGAGGAAGACAAAGAAAAAACGAAGTTAAAACAGGCAATAAGAAGAGGAGGAAGAGTTGGAAGAACAGCCTTATAAAAGGAAAGAGAAAGACCGTCTTCACCTGGTGAGGAACGATCATTAAGACTGAAAACAGAAGAACGAGTTTCGGCTGGTGAGATTGGAGCACTGAGCGAAGAAAAGAGACATTGAGGGATTTGAGGAAGACCGTGAAGATTTGGAGAGGAATCAGTTGGAGGCATCTGAGAAAATTGAAAATGACCAGAAAAGTATAAATGAGTATGTTGGCAGATGAGGGAGGGATCTGCCGTGGTAGATCCATCCGGTAAGGAAAGATAAGCGATGGTATTGTGTTTAGTTCGATGTTCTTCAAGATGATAAAGACTCTGAAGAGGATCATCATGAAAGTGAAGAAGGGTGAACTTCAAGCGAGTCAGAGAAGATTTAGCCGATGATTGGAGGCGATGATGAAGACAGGCTTGCAGGATTTCGAAGTTAGGATCGGTGTGTGAGGTAGACTGAAGAGAACGGCGGATTGAATCTATGTCCATTAGACGATTAGTGCGAACGGAAAAACAAAAGCGTTTAGCAAACGCAACAATGGAATGCTTGGTGGAGAGCCACAGAGCTGCCGGGTCAACTGTGGAGGGGAGTTGATTGACTGAATGCGCAGTAATGGAGTTGACATGAGAAATAAAAGTTGGATCTTGCAGGTAGAAATCATCAAGAGTACAAACCATAGGGTGAGGGTCACCAGTGGAGGGAAGATGAAATTGTAGAACGACTGGACGATGGTCGGAGGAAACAGCTGGAGCATGTGAAACAGAAACAAGGGAAGAACGCAAAAAAATGGAAACATTAAATTGGTCCAAACGTGCAGCAGTGTTGGAGGATCTTGCAGGAGGAAACCAGGTGAAATCACGGGTCACAGGATGAAGAAAGCGAAATGCGTCTTGGAGATCAAAATTAAAGACCAGTTAAGTGAGTTGTGAAACCAGAGAAGAGCGGAATTCTTGAGATCTATCACGATCACTCATTCTTCATGTAGTTCTTCATGTACATGAAGAATGTAGTAACATGAAGAATGAGGGATGTGGCTTCTGAATCACTACGAGGAACGTGCAAATTTAACAAATGAAAACCGGTAAAAAGGAAGTGAAAAGAAAGCTATTGAAAAATCCCGAGCAGGCTCTGTGACTCAACAACGTCAGACAGAAACGAAAAAAAAAACGATTATGAATGCCAATTGCGGTGCCAGACACCAAATGGGCACGGAAAATTTTGAAAAAAGACAGATGGCCAGCGTCGCCAGGAGGAAATGTCTGTCAACGGAGAACAGTTTGTTTCCTGCAGGAGAATGATGTTAGCTTTAAGATAACGAATATCTTCGAAGACAAGAGCATTAGTTGCCGACGCAGCAAATCTTAGGCAGTTGCAACTAACACAAGTCAATTGGGATATCATGAACACGCTGTAGATGGTTTTCGAGTTCAGCAGTGAGCTTCTTCAACAGGTATGAAAGACGACGCTGAAACTGGGCAGCATCTGGAGGAAGAGTAATGTTGCTCAAAAATTTATCAAGTAATTGAAGTTGTTGAAGAATTTCAGGTAACCTATTTAACTTAGATTGAACAAACGGGATTGTTAGCAATTTGCGATTTTTGGGTGTTGAATTAGTTCAAGAAGTTCGGTGTACGTGAGCGGTTGCATTGGAATAGAACAGTCTTTGAAAAGAGTTGAAAGTTTAGTTATGGTGGGAAAAGACGAATCATCTTCATCAACATCCGAAGCAATCGATGCTGATTCACTTAAATTAGCAGCAACATCCATATCATCATCAGTAGGGAGGCAAGCGAATCTGTTTGTTGTACGAAGTGGAGAAGAAATATTCTCCAGACCAGGTGAGGTTCCAGAGGAAGTGGCAGAAGATTTGGTCCGAGAACGCCTTGAGCGTCGCGAACGCTTTGGAGAAGACTCAGCAGAATTTGGGCGTTTCCCGGAAGTTCTGGGTCCAGAGGAGCCCACAGAAGTAGGAAGAGGTGGAAATGAGATGTCATCATTGAGAGCAGATTTTAACAGTTAGAAGCAGAAGTTTGTATTTGTGAAACAGGCTGTGAAACGGATGCCAATTTGTTGCTCGGTAGTGGCTCTTGAGAGCTAGGCAATGAAGACGCAGAACTTTCAAAAGAAAGCGGCTGCTCGGAATTGAATGGTAAAGACGGTTCAGTGCTTGGCAATAACTGCGCAGTTGTTTTGAAAGATAGCGCCTCCTCGGAGTTGTATGGTAACGGCAGTTTTCAAAACAGGTGAAGACAACGAATTATCTGCAGTCATTGAAGGAGCAATCAGCAGAGTTGGTGACGTGGTTGACATAGGAGCAAAAGTTTGTTCAGTAGTAAGGGAGGAAGAAGTGGATGATGGAGGTAAATCAGGAACCTTTGCCGAATGGACAGAACCAGGTGCAGGTGTGTGGTGAGGACATTCAGAAGCCAGGTGTCCCTCAGCTCAACACCGGAAGCACTGCACACCAGCAAATAAGTTGAAAACGAAATTTCGTGTGTCCGTAACAAGTTGCAGAGTTGTGGGGCGGTAAGAAATGGCTTGATCAGTGGGGAAAATAACACGATATTGGCGTCGACCCCCTTGCACAAAGTTGAATGGAGAGTCTCTGGCAGCGGCTGGAAGAAATTTTGTCTCTCCCACTACTCGACCAAGAGTGCCGAGTGCAGCAACAAGCAAGTTGTCAAGAATAGCAGTAGGCACTGGAGATAATATCAATGTGACCGTGCTTTGTGCAGAAGCAACAGGTTGCAAGTGAAAGCAGCCAATATCAATGCCTGTAGCAAGAACGGTGTCGGTGGCTTTTTGGTGAACAAAATGAACAACAACACCTCCTCCAAAGCGAATTATTGAAACAACGCTCTCCTTGGGAACAACTTTAACAAAGGCCCCCAAATAGAGGAGGAGGGGGGTGTCACGAACAGACGAAAAATACACACTTAATAACAAACCTGAGGAAAGTTCTTTACCTGCTGGTGAGTCGTCAGAAATCCGAATCTTGAGAACTTTATCTTCTCTTGAAAATTCTGGTTGCATTGAAACAGGTGCTTCAGAAGATTTGTTTGGACGAACAGTAGCAGCATACGAACGTGGAGGACGAGCAGCAATGGCCGCAGAACCAGACTCGGCACTCGGGATATGCAAATTAGGACGTAGAACATTCGATGCAGAAACATTAGGACGAAGCAACTCCCATTGGAAAAACTTCTGTACACATTTTCTTCAAAATTAATCCGTATCCAAAAGAAAATTTCAACATGGATTAAAATAGCTCCATTTTATAACTTGGAATACTTAATATTTTCTAAAACTTAACCATAATTTTGAAATCCAACATTCGTTTGTCTACTGACGTCATCAATAAACAGGTCGCGCCATCTTTTTTCTGGACAATTAATGCGTTCCCAAGGATGCAAATTTAAATATCGATTAAAATAGCTTCATTTTATAACTTGGAATACTTAATATTTTTTGAAACATTGCCATAATTATGCAATCCAACATTTGTTTGTCTACTGACGTCATCAAACAACAGGTCGCGCCACCTTTTTTCTGGACAATTAATGCTTTCCCAAGGATGCAAATTTGAACATCGATTATAATAGCTTCATTTTATAACTTGGAATACTTAATATTTTCTAAAACATAACCATAATTATGCAATCCAACATTCGTTTGTCTACTGACGTCATCAAAGTACAGGTCACGCCATCTTTTTTCTTTTTCCCACACCGCTAAAGGAAAAGTTATTGATTTTTTATATAATTATGGTTATGTTTTAGAAAATATTAAGTATTCCAAGTTATATTGTGAAGTTCTTTTAATCGATGTTCAAATTTTCATCATTGGGAAGAAAATGTGTACAAAATTTTTCCATTGGGAGTATAGGAAGCAAAATTACTTGACGTCCACCTTAACGGTTTATCATAGCGGTTTACGGTTTACGGAAATGCTTTATTTGACCGCATTCGTTTTCCTTAGTGGTAAATTTAGTAAGTGCTATAAGTTCAAACGACAAAATTCTGTCCTTCCAAAATTAACGACAGTAAACAAAACTCTGAAATTTCGGAATAACAGGCCTTATTTGCTTAGACATGCAATAAAAATTGAAATTTATATGTATTTTGCAATTTTTATTTCATGTGATATACTTGGAGAACGGGCAGCAGAACCCGAGCGCTACTCTGGAAAAGAGCGTAGCGAGCCTAGAGGCGCACCCCAGTTTAAAATAAAATATTTGGAGCTTACGTACAGTATTGTATAGTAAAACTTTTATATTTTTATAAAGAAATTAATAGTTATCCGTAGTTTTTGAACAGTGTAGAGTTGTTAAAACGGGTGATAACCCGCAAGTAAATACGAAACATCGAACATAGTGCATTTCATATTTAACATTTCTTGAGCAGTTTGACCAATTTATCATCATATCAGAACACACAACACTTGTAGAATATTGTACGATATTCCACAATTGTTGTACCTGCTGATGCACTGGTAAAATACCTAAAGTCCTAAATTACAGCCCATTTTTTTTTTTTTTTTGCAAGAATACAATGTTTTGTCACGTTAGTTTTCGTTATTTTCATCGCATTGCCAGAAAGAATAAAAAAAATAATCAGATGTACTGACTTTAAGGCCCGTGTTTTCTAGATGTATTCTATGTAAGATATGGTTAGGCAGCAGTTATAGATGTTTTCTATTAAGAGATAGCTAGAGAGCAGTTAAAGATGTATTCCATCTAAAGGATGGTTAGGAAGCAGTTATTGATATACTCTATATAAGCGATGATTAGGCAGCAGTTATACATGTATTCTGTATATGGGATGGTTAAGCAGCAGTTCTAGATGTATTGAACGTAAGTGATGTATAGGCAGCCTTTCTGGATGTATTGCATGTAAGGTATGGTTAGGCAGCAGTTCTAGATGTATTCTGTGTAAGGGACGATTATTCAGCAGTTTTAGATGTATCCCATGTAAGTGATGGTTAGACAGCAGTTCGAAATGTATTGTGTGTAAGGGGTGGTTAGGCAGCGGTTCAAGATGTATTGAATGCAAGTAATGGTTAGGCAGCAGTTCTAGATGTATTGTACATAAGGGATAGTTAGGCAGCAGTTATAGATGTATTATATGTAAGGGATGGTTAGGTAGCAGTTATAGATGAATTTTATGTAAGGGATGGTTAGACTGCCGTAATAGATTTATTCTACGTGAGGGATGGTTAGGCAGCAATTCTACATGGATCCTATGTAAGGGATGGTTATGCCTTCAGCACACGTTTCCCGTCTGAACATTCCATTATTTCTTTAGTCCTTCAGCACATTCTTCACCTCTCAACATTCCACTACTTTTTACGGACCAGTTGCAGCATTGGACACGTCGTTGCTTTGGCGGTTCGTATTTTAATTTTTCTTTCTCCGACGTGATAGATTGCATACTCAAACTGTTTGCATATTCCAACTGCCTGCACAGCCCTATTAAGTTCAACGGTGACACACCAAATTCTTCTAAGTTATCGAATTTTAATGTACAGTAGGTTACATTGAAGTGCCGAATAGAACTGGGATATCTTCCATTGTACCTCCTCGCGGTCCGATAACATAGCCGAATCGTTTAATTTACCCTTACGAGTGGAAAAAGTGTGACATGAAAAATCAAGCCACAATTTGCTACCTAAGCATTCCAACAGCGATTTAGTTTGCAGAATTCGAATATTTCAACATTAAGATTCATTGGTGCATGAAGTTGTGTGTCTCATTTTTATGTTTGTAGAATGTTTGGTAAGTGCATGCTTTAGTGTCCTAAATTATGTGGCTAATAATTTCGAAAGAATGGGACATACGTACTTTAAAGGATGAAATTTAATTGCAAACGGTCAAAAAACAGCATTTTGAAAATGCATTTTAAAGATTTTTACCGTAAAACTTACCTCCAAATACGACGCTGTCAATAAACACAGATTCTGGCCTAAAACAACGCTGCGGTACTACGTCATGTTTTGCTCTGTTGAAAAGAAGGCTCGGCCCGGCTGCCAATTCACGGATGGATGGCTACAAGAAGAACCGGTTATCTTCTTGCCAGGAAAGCGTTCTATTTTGTAGTGCTACGTTACAGAAATAGCTCATCATTTCTGTCTCAGGTTTTCACATCACAATCTCAGAACCATCAATACCAGAACGCAAATTGCACTGGGGTAGAAAATGAGCTGTCAATCACTCCTTTAATACCAGACCCAAAACTTTCACTTTCCGACTTACCAGTAAACTTCTTTTGGAGAGAACGCGACACATACTTCTATGCTTTTTAGAAGAAAGAAAGACATCAGTGTGCTTTCTGTTTCGTATCAGGTAATCATATGCGAAAGAACGATGTAATTCTCAACATGAGTTTTGAAAAACTGAGCGAGAAATGAAGAACTATTTTCTGTAACGTGTCACTACAATTTCTAACACTTTCCTGACAATAATTTACCCGGTTCCTCTTCTGCTCTTCCGCCAGTGAATTGGCAGTCGGAGCGAGACACAGGTTTCAAGTGAGGTAAACTTGATGTAGTCGACGCGACGTTATGTTTGGACTGTTGCAGGTGAGTTTGCATGGTCGTACTTGGAAGTCAGGTTTACGTTAAAAATATTTAAAATGCATTTTGAAAATGAAATTTTTTTCAAATTCTTATCCAAACAACTTAGGTAGCTAAAGTACATATTTACCGAATGTTTAACTTTTATAACGCGAAAGGGCTTCTTGAAGTTCCTTGAAAATTTCGAAATAATTATGGAAACATTGCCAAACAAAATTTGAGTTTCTTGAAGGCATGTTATCTGATATCGAGACCAAAGAATAATATTTTACTCATATATTAAATCCTTTTAGTCAGCATGTAACAGACAAGAAAATTGACAAACCGATGCATATCAAAAACTTAAGTATCATATTTATATTTTCAGTCAAAAGATGAACGCTGAGAGAAAGTATCGCAATCTTACAAAAAAAACTGGGGAACTTTTATTTTATTCCATACATTAAGAAATGAATGATTATACTATTTCTTTCAGGAAACACAATTCATGAACTTAGAGTTTGCAGTAAAAAATTTATAATAAAAGTTTAATTACTCAAGATCTTTTTTAAACTAGGTTGATTGCTGACTTGAATATTTTAAAGACAACCAGCTGTTGCTCTCTTATATTTAAAATTCAGTATTAAACTTGTGATAAGTGTTCAGACCGTTGCGAAAGCATCCGGAAAATATGAAGCTCTTGTATGGCGATTACTACATGGATAATCGACTGATATTACTTACTTCTTCATCATGCATTCTTATGATAAAATGCACTAACGTTGTGCCCCCTGTGATTCAAAATTATGCCTTGAATATAATGCAAAATGAAGAGCTTACAGTACATTCTTGGAACTTAATATGAATACATTAGAGTAATGTAAAAAAATTTCTGAAAATCAATTATATATTCCACTTATTATAACCGTTAAAATCCTTTTCGAACATTTCAAATAATGGTAACTACTTTACTGTCACGATTCAGATTTAATTTATAACAAACAACGACATCGTTTGTTTTTGTTGTGATCATCATTTGGCTTTCCCCAAACTATTTAACGCACCCTTTGTATTGTGCACGAAGGGCACGTTTGCTATTACAGTCCATTCAACACAAAGTGCTGTGGAATGTTTTTGTTGAAATTCTGACTACTATACCATGTTGTACTGTACAATTATTTTACACAATATGGCTGGTCTGCTTCCTCTTGTCTCAAGCTGCCGTTGCCCTTGATTATTGACGACTTATTTCCGCTAACAGCGCACTATAGTCCCTTTATTACAGCCACGATACCCATAGTTCCTTCGATCTCTTCTCAGTCACATGCAGCTTATTTAAATGATTTTCATACTGTTAAGAACCGATTGTGATGTTTAACAACAGAAAGCAACTGAAGGAAAAAGAATCGTAAAAGTAATTTAAATCTCAGTTAAAATACTGAAACTTCTGTTATGTTTTTTTTATTTATAATACAGTACTTAGCAGATTTTGTTAAACTGTTACTGAAGTTTCTCAAATACTTGATGCACACACATCAAGGAGTCAAGTAAAGTAACGTCTATTGCTGAGTAGTGATTTTGAGAGCTTTTAGTGTGGTGTGTCTGAAATAGTTGAAGTGATAATTTCATATGCTAAAAACTTGAATATTTTACTTCAAATGTTTGTTTGTGCACCCGAAATGCCAAGCCAGAAATTATTACAGAAACGGAACGTTTTCTGTAATAATGTTTGTGACGTACCTGCCAGCAGGACGCACACGACATAAAGGCAGATAGTAGTCAGAACAAACGTCCGCGTAGCTCAATTGGTAGAGTGACTTATTTCGGAATGAGGGGATCCGGGTTCGAATCCTGGCGTGGACAAAAATGACGGAGAAATTTACATCGTTATAATGGCGCCCGAACTATCCGGATGACCCGACCGTTCAAAATCTCGCATTGGTGTGATGTTATTTCCACACCGCGAGATAGGAAAAATCGGAGAGTCCCTTCTCCAGCGCTTCGAAAAATAAAATGTGTGTGACGTTGCATTCCACACACCAGATTGTCTGGGAGTTCTCAAGTGCACGTTCTACAGTGGATGGCTGCCTGCAACAATTCATGGTCACGGCTGACCCGTGGGCCATGCCCCCGGCCCTCTTTTGGGGTGGGGGGGTAGATGTGACGTACCTGCCAGCAGGACGCACACGACATAAAGGCAGATAGTATTCAGAACAAACGTCCGCGTAGCTCAATTAGTAGAGTGACTTTTTCCGGAATGAGGGAATCCGGGTTCGAATCCTGGCGTGGACAAAAATCACGGAGAAATTTACTACGCTATATGTTGGGTACTTGACTACCTTGTACCCTTGTCTAGAGCCTGTGTAATTGTATCTGTCAACACCATTGGAAAAGGAATGCTTTCTAGAACGTGAGTACCTTTTTTGTCATTATATGAAAGTCTTGAATGTTTGTAATCTGAAAAAATCCCGAGGAAGTTAGTCCTCTTCAGATTTTGCTGTTGAACAAATAAATATTTTTCCTGCCAGTTATTCTTCCTCGACGTTAACTTCTGGAAATTGTAAAGTGCTGCCATCTGTGATCTAACTCTTGCAGTGTTAAAAGAGATTCTTGCAGTGGTATTATTAACTGATTCCTCAAATTTTATATCGTTTTCTGACATAGGGAACTAAAACCATGGTACTAAAAATTTAGGGAGAGTGACTGTGATATATTGATAGCAAATAATACCACTGACTGTCTGTACTCGTTGTTTGGCCTTCCCTAAGTTTGTTTTGTGTGGAAGAGATAGTACTATAAAAAGGAAGAAAAAACACATATCTTATCGATATATTAGTTACCTCGCATTATGACAGGAACGAGGAATCAAGCTACTGCAACTGCTATAAAACAGAAAGCTGAGGGCAGTGACTTTGAGAACTTTGTAAAGTTGGCCTTAACTGAAATTAATTCAAAACTTGACACTGTTCCTAAACTTAAACCGTAACTTAGGGACATAAATTACTGTTGATTCCTTAAGTGAGAGATATGATAGTCTTACTTCTACATGTATCTTATTGGAACAATCTAATAGTTACTTACAAAAAAATAATATAGAAATTGCTACTAAAATAAATCAAGTCACCCCAAAGGAGGTTAATTCATTGAGAGTTGAATTAAATTAGCTTAATCAGTATTATCGTAATAGATGCATCGAAATCCACGGTCTTGATCTCCCAAATATTGCTAGTAATCCAGACTTGATTACACATACAGGCCTCTTGGCCAAAAAAATTAAATAGAAGTTCGCCAACAATCTGACATTGACATAGCTTACCCACTCCTATCGAAACGTGGAGAAACACAAGATTCTATTGTTTTTGTTCAGTTCAGTTCCTGGTCAGTAAGAAACCTATGGATGTCAAAGAGAAGAGAACTGGTTTTCAATTCAGATTCAGATCCTTGTTTGCCAGCAACCAGAATCTTAATGAACATTTAATTCCTTGTTACAGACGGTTCTTCTGACAAGCAAGCTCTTGTTCATCAGGGTAGACTCAAATATGATTGGATCTGGAATGGTGGTTTGTATGTAAAGGCAGCAGAAGATGAAGAGAGAAAAAATGTATGCTGTGAATGATTTCATATAATATGGCCTAGACTTGGAATCGCAGGCTTGAGATGAGCGAATGGAAACGGGTGTGCAGATAACAGGAGGAGCGATCTATATAGAGGGATTTTATTTTGAATTGCGATAGGGGTAAAAGTGAAATCCAAATCAACGACAAATGTTTATTTTACTCTCGAGTGATTAAACTATATTTTAACGAATAACTAAGCCAAAACATTCAAACTATTTTATCTAAATGCGTGTTCTTTAGTTAATAAGATAGCACTGTTGGAATCCTTATTACAGTTAATTACCTCAAACATTGATATTATTTGTATTACTGGAACCTGGTTCCCCCTGTGGAATACTTACTTCAATTAAACAATTATAATACCTTTAACTTAAACAGGGATTCTTCATGAGAGGGAGGGGTCGCAATCTTCGTTCATAATCAACATAAATATTTTTCTGTGGTCCCTGAATTCACTTTTATTAATTCAGATGTGGAGATATTAACTATACAGAATGATCACTCTTTATTTTCAGTTTGGTATCGATCGCCTAGTTCAAATTTTGATGAGTTCTTGATTATTCCCAATTATTTTTTTGAATATTCTCATCTAATTAATAAAAAACCTGTTCGTATCTGAGATATAAACTTTGATGTCTCCCGGGATAGCCCTAATGTACTTAAATTAACTCTTACACTCCATTCGTCTGGTTTCATAAATCCAATACTATCCCCAAAAAGAATAACTCCTACAACGCAAACTATAATTGACTTGTGTATTACTAATATAGAGGCAGATCCCATTATTTCTGTCATCCTTGAACATTATATTAGTAATCATTTGCCAATATTTTTTATACACAACTCCTCCCCTCAGCACATTAGAACACCTGAACATTATAAAACACGATTAATTAAAGCAAGGAATTTGAACTCATTTAAAACTAAACTTGGTGACACCAACTGGCATGATATTGAAAAAAATGACTTACCTGCTACAATGTACAAAGCGTGCTATAAAGAACTTTATAATAACACTTTTGCTGCAACTACGAATAGTAATAAATCACATACTAGAATTCGAAAACCTATAATAACAAATACCTTAAATAATATTAAAAAGAAAGACTATTCAAAATATTTAAAAACGAGGGAACAATCAGATTTTATTAACTTCAAAATACGGAAATAATTTAAATTCTGAAACCAAGAAGGTTAAGCGTAACTATTTTAGATATTTTTTTTTCACAAAATTCTTTAGAGCTCACTTGGAAACATCTCTACCTTTTAATTGGGAAAAAAACTAATGATAACTTAATAGCTTGCTTAAATAACTCAAACAATATTGAAATTCATGATAAACATAAATTAGTGACATTAATCAATAACTATTTTGTAACATTTCCAATAACTACCAAGCCATATTTAAATACTGTTGATATAAACTTTACAAATTATCTCAAAAACCCGTACTCTGCAAATACTCTTTACTTATCAAGCATTACCCGTGAGGAATTATTAAAAGAACTACATCAAATTAAATCTAGTTGTGGTCCAGGACCAGATGATATTCACCCTATTTTAATTAAACTGTGGCTCAGATCATAGTTGATCCACTACTTGTAATCTTTATTTTAGTGTTTCAAATAGGAATATTTCCTGATGATTTGAAAATTACCAAAGTGGTACCTAAATATGAATCGGGATCAAAAATTTAAATTAATAATTATCGACCAATTGCGAACCTTTCCATATTCTCTAAAATTCTGGAAAAAGTACTTTATAACAGAATGGTTCGGTATTTAGAAAAATACAAGATTGTTAAACAAAATCAATTTGGTTTTCAACAAAATAAATCTACGAAATTAGCAGTATTACACATTCAACAAATAACACAAAAAAAAATTTGAAAATAACTTTATTACACTAGCTATCTTTTTGGACCTTACTAAAGCATTTTATACTCTAAACTATAACATTTTATTGTCAAAATTATATAATCTTGGTTTTAGAGGGTCGACTTATACTTTGTTTAAAATCTACCTTAGCATAGGATCAAAATATACTCAAATTGATCAATTTATTTCACTTATTGCATATATAAAATCAGGAGGACTATTCAATATATATCGTAATGATATATTCAGTATTTAATCTAACTCACACCTTATTATTTACGCCGATGATACAACACTCCTCTTTTCGGGACCACCTACTACTGCAACACTATCCTAATCTGGTACTCAACTTTTGAAGTACACTGACTGGTTATCTTCTAATGAATTAGTAATTAACTACAATAAACCTGAAGGTTAGTTTTTCGCAAGACAAAAAAACTAACCAAACTCTTAATTTTAACTTTTCCCTTAATAATACTCAGATTGAATTAGTTAAAAATCTTACCCATCTAGGTATTGTTCTCCACAATGATTTAAAATGGAATCTGCATGTAGAAATTTCTTCAAAAAATATCCAGAAATATAGGAATAATTAGTCATATTTTAGCAAACCTATCTGTTAAAATATTAAAATTATTATAGTATACATTCATTCAGCCACATTCTGATTACAGTTTGCCATCCTGGAGTCAAACAACATTTACTAACATAAATTAATTTCAAATTCTCCATAATAAATATATTCGATTAATAGATCTTAAACATAACTTAAATGGAGGTAATCTTCCAGGACAAAATATGTTTAGATATTCCAGAGCCTACCCGAACAAATATATTTTGACAGTTCGGAAACTGTTTAACTTAATCAAAATTATGTATAAACGAGTTAAAAGGAACTTTGGACAGGAGTTCACAGACATTAATACTGCTATGTACTGATATAATATTCGAAACGAAGGTCTGCTCAAGCATACTACACCTAGAACACAAACTATTAAACAAAGCCTAGATTATTCTGGTCCAGAGTTCTGGAACTCATTGCCTGCGGAGTTAATGTCTATTAATAATTTCAATTTGTTTAAAAATAAATTAAAACACTACCTACTTATTAACTAATACGTATTCAAAAAAGCAGGGTGGGAAGTTGATTGATACAGGGATTAATCGGCTGAGGGGGAAGACTTACCAGGTAAGGATTTGGTGACCATGGGAAGGGGGATTTATTTAATGAGGATTAGGTAGGTGGGACAATTCATGACTTTCTTTACTTTAATAGTATATTTCCCTCGATATCTGTCAATTCAATATCACGCTAGATATTTAATTCAGTTAACATGTTGTATCTTGGATAAGTTAATCTCTTTTACTTGTTTGTCTCTTTCTTTGTTCTCTTTTTATTTCAGTGTTTTCTTTTCTGACTTTTTTTGTGTTATATGAATGCTCTTGGCTTGACTTATACCTTGGGAGATCAAGGCTGTGTCAGGTTTCTTCGATGTCTTTGCCTTGATCTTCCATGCTGTTATTTACATGTTCACACTCAACTGTTAAGATTTATTAACTTTAATATGTAACAGCAAGATCAATAAATAAAATGATATGCAACGTTTTCCTGCGGCAGACTGTCCCACACGGGTTCTACGGTTTGCTCAAAAACCCGAATATATCCTGCCTCAGTGGCCAATTTGACGATGTTTTTTAGTTCCAATTCTCTAGAACGAACATCGGAGGAGACGGCGAAAGCTCTTTAGTTCGAGAACGAAAGAAGGCCGTCCTGTAATCATCAGGACAAAATGCTGCGGAGCATCAAGTTGGGAACGGAGGTGGGTTTATAATAGACTCCCGTGCGAAGGCGATTTTCATGTGATTTTCTCACTAAGAAGTCGAGATTAGGTTAGGTACCGCTGCGCTCAAGTTCCATACAGTTGACAAAACTTAACGGCGCATCTTCAGCAATACCTGAGCACACCTTCCTGGAGCTTTTACACTCTAAGCCATGCGGTTTTGCTGAATATACATTCCAGTATGGCGATCACACGACCTGTTGACTCGGACCACATTATGCAGGGTATTTTTAAAAGATAGATCCGATTTCAAAGTAGTATATTTAATAAGACATATGTCGGATAGGTACAAAATAAAGAGTAAAGTATGAAGGCAGGTCTAACGTTCCACTCACGTAATTACAAATTCTCAATATGCCCTCCATCTGCTGCACGGGCAACACCAAGCCGATAGCTGAATTCATCCCAAACGCGTCGGAGAGTGTCTTCAGTCAAAGAATTTATCGCGGCCGTGATTCTCGTTCGGAGCTCATCCAAGTCAATGGGTAAAGGGGAAACATAAACACAGCCTATTACGTATCCCATAAAAATCATGGTGTGATATCTGGAGATCTCGGAGGCCAAGTGTGTAGTGCAAAGTCGGCACTGCGCGCGCCCTCGGATACGCCTTACCCCCTTACGAAAACAGGGGATACGCGCGCATGCCCTGGGTTAGGGGAGCCGATGGCCTACTCGTTTACCGCTGTTGAACTACTCGAAATTGGAATTTAGATTTGGCTCGCTGTCGCAAACATGGAAACTGGACATCTGCCTGCAGAATGTCGGTGCCGTGTTGTCGGATTTCAGCTGTACGCAGCTGACAGGATGGTGCCTGTGTGGCATGGACAACATGAGCCCGTGGCTCCGTCGTACCAGGTTAGCCCTACCTTAATCGGTGGTGGCTCTGTAATGTTTTGGTGAGCCTTTGATGTGACACATTTATCACATAGTGTGTCTATGGAGGTCCTTAACCATTGCGCACTACCAGCATGACCTGATGTTTAACTAACACCCTTTCATAGCCTTCGCGCCTCTACATGTGACACATTTATCATATATTGTGTCTATGGAGGTCCTTAACCATTGCGCACTACCAGCATGACCTGATGTTTCACTAACACACTTTCATAGCCTTCGCGCCTCTACATGTGACACATTTATCATATAGTGTGTCTATGGAGGTCCTTAACCATTGCGCACTACCAGCATGACCTGATGTCTAACTAACACCCTTTCATAGCCTTCGCACCTCTACATGTAACACATTTATCATATATTGTGTCTATGGAGGTCCTTAACCATTGCGCACTACCAGCATGACCTGATGTTTCAGTAACACACTTTCATAGCTTTCGCGCCTCTACATGTGACACATTTATCATATAGTGTGTCTATGGAACTCCTTAACCATGGCGCACTACCAGCATGACCTGATGTTTCACTAACACACTTTCATAGCCTTCGCGCCTCTAGCGGCGTATTGTCTCTTCCAGCAGAACCATGCACCACCCAGATGGTCACACGCCGCCCAAGTGCGGCCCGGTGAACAACCATATTATTTTGGAATCTTCAAATGTTTCCGAGGAACCGGATTTAAACCATGAGGTAGTTCTGTAGGATACCGGAAACTGTAAGAACTCTTTGATTAAGGTACACATTGGTGGCTTAAACGCTTACAGGTGCCGGTAAGATATACGAAACTAATGATTTTATAAACATGTCATTTCCCTTTCGCACTTATTGGACTACTGTGCCAGTTTGTAGAACGTGTGACCATTTGTGGACATAAGTGTTCATTAAGTCCATAACATAAGGGGCATTTTCTCCGAAATATCAGCAAAGTGCCAACTTTTCTTTCTTAAGTAAAGAAAACGTGCGAATACAAAAAGAAACATTCTCAGTTTAGAGTGGTGCCCGATTCTTTAAACTATGTGACTAAAAGTCCGAAGTACCAAATGAAATCCCACAATTTACATTAAATGTTCTTTTCGTAAAAAAACGAAATCATATACAGTGGTCAAAGAAGTTGTGATACTGCATGAAATGAAGTATTCATATTGCTGACTCAAGGAACACGCATTGATATGCTGACTCAGTCCACGTAACAGAAACAAAAAGGTTCGCGTTTACAAAAATAATTTATTGTGCAATTCCTGCACAAAACAAAGCAGCACTGCGATACAGACAAATGATAAATTCGATGAATATACATAAATCAGGAATTCAGTTCCGGTGTTCTGTGTCGAGAAACGTCTTGACACCAACGAGACATACTTGTTATACCATTATTGAACCGCATCTGGGGTAGCTCGTCCCATACTACAGGCAATTTTGAGGTCTTCCGGTGTAAATGTAAAGAGGTTAGGTCTCCTAGTGTAAAAAAAATAAAATAAAAATAAGATAATAATTAAAAATAAACAATAATTTACGTTAAACACTTGACATCAGGACGTAGTGGACACACATGACTTCTGAAACGTTTAGCATATCGCTTTTTTAACTGAAATCTGTTCACTCAGAAATCTGTTAGTTTAATAGGAAAACTACAGGATACAAATCGTGAAAATCCCAAACATAGCCAGTTACCATTCTGTAGGACAGCAATAAGATACATCTATGTCTAAAATAAATAAAGAAAGGTACTCAAATCGTCAGTGGACAAACTCCTATAACTTATTGATAATTGAGGTACGAAATCAATACCAGCAGTAATCTAGCTTCTATAAAAAATGATTTATATCCTTAAGAGCCAAGTAATTTGTAACGGATGCTGATTGGAAACAGCAGTTCAGGCGACAACCGGAAGTTATTTCTTAAATTCCGTGGTGTTTACCACCTTCTACTACAACAAAGCCCTGCGGATGCAACAGCAAATTTAGTAAACAACTTTAGTTACATTAATATATATATATTGTTTTTCGATTTAATTACTGGCAGCAGCATGCTTAACGTAGGTATATTTTTGCTTTCCAAATAGCATAATTGAAAAAATATTATAACTATTAACATCAACGCGTAGTAACAAACACTATATGGTGCATGAGGGATTAAAAAGTCTAGAATGTAACTGCTATTCATTGTTATGTTCATTATACCCTGGGTTTTTCTTACACGTTTGGTAATGTACGTGTCCCCATCTGACGAAATGGGAAAAAATACACATATCTTGATTTAGCTAATACCTACCTATGTACTTGTAAGAGAAATGAAAAACAATGTATATTTTGTTTACGTGATAAAATAATATCATTGGCGTCAAAATCAAAGCGTTGATTTAATTTCTTATAATCTTCGAAGAATAATTTAAGATTTATTAATTTTCTTCGACAGTCTAACAATAACGCTAGGTTCACATTCCTCTAGATTAGACGCTCCTGTTGTAGGAGATCCCCATCAAGAATGTGTTTTCGAATTGAAATAATTTTGTTTCTAAACATTCAGAAAATATATATATTAATTGGAGATGTCCTTGGTATTTAAAAGAACTCTTAAGTCCAAGCGACATAAATGTGCATTATAAGACATAGAGAAAATGAAATGAGAACAAATACCGTGAACAACAGATGATCTGGGATGGAAAACAAATTAAATAATTTTAAACACAATCAAAATGTTCCGAAATGTGAATGGTATGCAAGGAAAGGAGGTTTTTCAAACTGGACTTTTATAAATTCAGACATCAGGAAAAATAGACGTAAGTTTGGGCTTCCGAAAAAACTTTTTGCATGTAATTATTTGGTGATTTATGAATTCTTTATTAGGAATATTTCTTTGGTTGTAACGGTTTCTGCTGACACATGTTAACAGAAGAAATACAGTGAAAATTTGTTTTACAACTTTCACGAACAAAACATATTTCACAAAAGCAATCCCAGCAGTGTTCATGACAAATAGAATAAATTACGCAGATGATTTATAATTCACTTCAATAGAACATATTAAGCAGACGTATTTCAAGCAGATCTAAGATTTGATTCCTTCTGTAATTTCTTATTAAAGTGAATTATTAAAACATGTTGATCTCTTCGATTTTGTTGGAAAAAGTTCTAGTAGCTCGTTTATTACGGTGAACTCCATATTCGCCAAACTGTTGTGCCAACTGTTGCTGTAGTTAGTATCAGTGAGTTAAGAAGAAAAATTTAGGTAACAATTGCAAGACTAATTAATACAGACATTTAACGTGGACCAGGAACATCAAACAAAGGTCTTCGTTCTTTCCACGTTAATAAGTGAGTCACGGAAAACTTCTCATTGGCCGCCACCGGGAATCGAACCACGGGTCTTCCAGTTACGCGCCGGATATACTTTCACTACATCACAGCTGCCTCGAATTCCTCCAGACTCACACTCGCTAACTGCCAAGCCAATTTGGCAGGTTGCTTCTTCGAGCGCCGCACAATCCTGGGGATTCCCCAAAGATGGTAAGCACCAACTGAAGAAATAATTAAAAGGCGAATGAATAATTAATACAGACATTTGACGTCTGTAATAATTATTCATTCGCCTTCTAATTATTCCTGGTGGCGGCCAATGATTCCCGGTGGCGGTCAATGAGAATTTTTCCGTGACTCACTTATAAACGTGGAAAGAGCAAAGATCTTTGTTTGATGTTCCTGGTCCACGTCTAATATCTGTAATAATTATTTATTCGCCTTTCAATTATTTCTACAGTTGCTGCTTACCATCTTTGGTGAATCCCCAGCATTGTGCGGGATTCCAAGAAGCAACCTGCCAAATTGGCTTGGCAGTTAGCGAGTGTGAGTCTGGAGGAATTCGAGGCAGCTGTGGTGCAGTGGAAGCATATCAGGCGCGTAACTGGAAGACCCGTTGTTCGATTCACGGTGGCGGCCAATGAGAATTTTTCCGTCACTCACTTTTAAACGTGGAAAGAGAGAAGAACTTTGTTTGATGTTGAAATTGCAAGACTATTTATTATCTAAGAAGGACTCATGATATCATTTATAGCGTGTGGTATATTAAAGGTACCATTTATAGCTTGTGGTATCATTTATCCGTTGTGAGATTCCAGGTTTCTTTCTCTTTGCATCAAAAAGTTAGGATTGGGAAACGAACATATGATCGTCTAGATTCCGACGGAAACTCACATACACACAACATTGGTTCAGAACTTGCATTATGTGCACAGTCATCGTGAATGTTTTTTTTCCTGCCGCGAATTTAGGACATTCTTCCACCCTTGTTTCGTGGATCTTTTTGTTATAGAAGATATAAAATGACTAAGCTAATGATAATTTCTAAACAAACTTTTTTTAAGATGTATTTTCTTTAAGAGAAAAATATCTGTTTTAAACAGTAAATGGTTTCTAAAATGCTTTACATTACCCTAACGTGAAACTTGAAATTGTTCCTTGTGGAAAAAATTAGGATTCTTTCGAAACGATTTAGTTTTATTACGATTAAAATATTGACGCCAAGACATGGCTCACTACCTAATAAAATGAGGTAACACGAAGAATATATGCCGTGTAACAATTCTGAATATTATGTGTAGCTAAAATTTGAGTTTTTAGCGAAATTAGGGAAAAATCAATTCCAACTCGTTTATATACATTCACGGACATTGAAAGGTGCGCACCTAGAAGAAAACATGCTACAACAACTAAACTTCGCAAATAACTAGAGTGTATGCTGATCCGCAAATGATCCACATTTCGTGCGATTGCGCATGACCGCACACCCTGTAGTGGCGCTGCAAACACGATATGGCAGACCTATAAACCGTAGTATAGTCGAAGCCCCATGAAAGCGCTAAGCACCGGCCGACGCAAGCAAGAGTACAGAGCAAGAACAATGCCGGGTAGACATTAGAGACATGCTTCTCTCTGCTGACACTATCAGTCGCCGAGTTAGTGACATATCCAGTGACACTGAAGACATTATGAAGGAGGAAATCAGCAGTAGTCAGAAATTATCACTTCGGATTGAAGAATCCACCGGATATCAGTGGTCATGCACAATTTCTTGCCTTCATTCGGTACATTGATGGAGATGTAATTGTAACTAATTTCTGTTTTTCCAAAGAACTTCCCGAGAGAGCCATCGGTAAAGAAATATTTCGCGTGACTAATGAATATGAGCTCCAAACTGAATTAATATGGAAGGATTGCATTAGTGTTTGTACAGACGGAGCCGCTTCTATGACAGGTCGAGTGAAAGAATTTGTAGCTAAAGTACACGAAGTAAATCCTAACATACGATGCAATCATTATATCATTCACCGCGAAGCCATTGTTGCTACGTATCCAACATCTTTTCTGAAAGTTGAGCTGCATGAAATAGTAAAAGTCGTGAACCTCATCACATCGCGACGCCTAAATTTGCAGCATTTTTCCGTTTTTGGTCAGGAAATGGGATCAGAACACACTACACCCCTGCTACATACAGAAGTACGGTCGTTATCACGAGGAAAATTGTTAACGATAATATGTATTTGAACTTAAACGGGAGGTACATGCATTTTTGACTGTTGAGGGGCATGAGTATGCAATATTTTTTGCAGATGATGAATGGGAATGTACGGTGGCATATCGTTCCGATATTTTCGTACACTTGAATGAGCTGAACAGAAAAATGCAAGGTAGGAAAGAAAATATTCTGACTAGTATGGACAAGATTGAAGGTTTTGTGAATTAGCTGAATTTTGCGGATACACAGAATTGAAAATGGGTCGTTTGTGATGTTCCCGACTGTATGGCCACTTGCTGATGGTAATAAAGTGGTGACGGACTTAATTAAAGAACATTTGGAAATCTTTCAGCCGAAGTTCAAGAAGTATTTTGGAGAGAGTGTTCAAGATTTCGACTGGTTTCGTGATCAAATCGTTGCGAATTTAAAATCTCTTTCGATTAATATACAAGAGGAACTCGTATATTTAAAAGCACACAGAACATTGAAATTAAAACTACTCGAAGTGCCTTTGAACACATTTTGATTTGCAAAACGGAGTGAATACCCGGCTATTTCGAAGATGGCAGTTAATGTGTTATTGCCAATTTCAGAAACATATTTGTGTGAACTGGGCTTCTCGACTTTGACTGAAATAAAAACATCAAAAAGAGAGAGACTCAAATCCGTCAATGAAGAAATGAGACTTGCATTGTCAACGTTTCCACCACGGATCAGCCGCCTCTATGCAGCTAAGCAGGCGCAAGTATCACATTGAAGATATGAGTACAAATATTTATTTTAATACGCTGCTTGCCACCCAAAATGCAATACCAAGAAGGACACGAGATAGCAAAGCCAGATTTACTGGACACATAACAACAGATACAAAGATGAAACGTTTGAGCTTACAGGCACGTCCGACTTGCGGAACACGCAGACATCAATAGTTCGTGTGGCCCCCATGGCTGGCAATAACGGCCGCTACACGCCGCGGCATCGAACGAAAGAGGCTTTGGATGTGGGCTTGGGGTATGTCGGTCCAGGCTGCTTCCACACGTTGACACAGTTCATCAGGCGTAGCCGCCGGTGATGCTTGCCGAGCCACTCGGTTGCCGATCAGCGACCAGACGTGTTCGATTGACGACATATCGGGAGAACAGGCGGGCCATGGCAGCAGTGACACTTAGTGGGACGTGAAGAATTGTTGCACTATGCGTGCTACGTGCGGGCTCGCATTGTCCTGTTAAAACGTGGCCGCTGGCAGGTCCCGCAGGTAAGGGAGGACTACAGTCTCCAAAACGTCGGAGATGTAGTGGTGGCTGTTGAGTGTACCGGCGATGCGTACCAGAGGGGTGCGGGGGTCATATCCAATTTCGCCACAAACCATAACGCCAGGCGACGGACCGGTATGGAGATGCATAGTGCAGGCGTCATACAGTCTCTCGCCGCGATGCCGCCACATGCGGATCCGATCATCATGGTGTTGCAGGCAGAAGCGGGATTCGTCGCAGAAGACAATGTCGTGCCATTCCGTAGTCCAGGTGCGGCGTTCAACGGCCCACTGCCGCCGCACTTGCCGGTGGTGTAACGTCAATGGTAATCGTAACATTGGGCTCCGTGCGACAAGTTCCCGCTCCTGAAGACGACGTCAAACGGTACGTGCTGACACAGGTTGTTGCGCAACAGTACCTAATTCCTGCGCTAACGTTCGTGATGGGGCGGTGCTAGCCGTCAATGCCGGCCGCATGACATGTCGGTCCTCTCGTTCGGTGGTGTGCCGCGGCTGCGGCAATCGCTTACGTTGGTTCGTCCGTCAATCGTGCACCCACTGAATCCATACTCGCCTCACTGTGGCTGGATGTCGTCATACACGGGCGCCGATATCTCGGTACGATTAACCGCTGTCGTGATAAGCCACTATTCTTCCTCTGTCACACTCCGAAACGTGCTGTAATGACTGCCGTATTCTGCGACGACGCATTAGGAAGCTTCCCATGTACAGGTCCGGCAGCACAACACACTTCCACTACTTACACCCCGCCTTGTGTGCACCCTTCTTTTAGTGTTTTTGGTGGCATGCCGGGCGCATATGATTTGCATATGTCCTGCAATGCTAATCGTTTGTACATCCTTTCGCGGGCTACGCATGCTGCGAATTTCAGGCCAATCGGATACTTCCTTCTTGGTGTTGCATTTTGGGTGGCCAGCAGTTCAGTAATATAAAAGTGTATTTTCTTGTATTTTCTTCAGTTAATTAAAGATTTAAAATTGTTAATAAATACACTAATCGATTTGTGTTTAATAATATAATATAATATATTACAATAATAGGTTGATTACATTACGTATATATATTAATAGTATCACATCATACGTTTTTGAGGGTATAAACATTTTGGTGTGCCGTGTTGAGATAATTTATGATGTGTCGGGAATACAAAAATTTATCGGAACACTGACCTAAGGTGTGTTCAGCTGTGGTATAGTAAGCATGACAACTATTGCCACCGTCTCTTCTGGCTGTCAAGATGTCAAGATGTGTACCCCGTTGATAATGCATGGGACATTTTGGGGAAAAGCTCTGGAAGCGAAATCTCCTTCAGTCAAATCTTAGCCGATTAAAGTACTGTCCGATGAATACCTGGCATGTTGTACACGTAGATGAACTGCGACATCTTGCTTAATTCATGCCAAACTGCAACCTTGTTGTAATTCGGGATAAAAGGGGTCCAAACATATTGAACAAAAGTTTCTAGCACAGAGGCAGGGATGACTACGTCACTATTGATTAAAACGCGGCGAATAGAAATTTAAATGGCAATGTATTGCTGTATCTTTCCTGTACGATATGTACATGGTTTCTGTGTATAAGTGCAATCGTGAGTAAGCATGAGATACTACCAACTGAATAATGATATACCGTGGAAATTCGGTTATTCGTTACTCACTTAAACGTTTTTCACTTTTGTACGTAATTCTGCGTTAATCCTAATATTTCACCCGTCTAGAGCTTTTTTGATCATGTTGCAAGTAATCATTTTTGCGCGCTTAAACATTAATTTTGAACTTCAGATTATCAAAAATACACGGTTCTTTGAATCTTTGTAGGTAACACGATTAGTTACAGCTCTGAAGTAATTGAAACAATGTTGCTCTGTTCCTTATTAGGGCAGCCAAAGTGGAAACTTGATCCCATCAGAGAAGGATATGCTGCTTATCTTCGGTATAGTTAAAATATTTTAAGCTTTTCATGACTCACACACATATGCATTATTTAAAAACTGATAAATACATGTGACCTAATTTTTTGGCTCCACCATTTTTATGGTGTAGTAACAGAAGGTACTAGATCTATCATCAATATCCAACATTCTGGTTTCAAACGAATGTACAAAGGCTCCGTAGTAAACAATATATCTGTTGATTCATGTGCTGCATACTAAAAGCACTGCTCTCAGATTCTTTTTTCTGGGAATTTCGCATAATCTAAGTAGAACTAGGATTGTTATACCCAGAGTTTTCGAAAGAGAATTTTAGTTTCACAGGCTGTAATATTTTTGCAGGTTGTTAAAGTATATTATTACTCGTAAAGCCTTTTTATTATTTCATCGCCAATTCGAATTTGAATCATTATTAAGGAACATCTTAAACTCCCTTTAAGGGTAAATTTTATACTATTTCTCATTTTGAAATTACCTTAATATGGTTATTACATCTATATGTTATTAACGCCGTGCCGTAGAAAAAGGTATGAACAAAGTTTGAATTTATTTGTAATGAAGTTTCACAATGACCGGCTTTTTTAAAGTTGAAGAGCTTTACTCACTAAATGATCGAAGCCGCTAAAAGAAAAATATTTCCTCAAATTGTTTTCTATAAATATTTTTATCGCAGATTTCAAATATTTTACTGTGAACTGTGGAAGATAGAAATATTTTCTCTAACAGAAATTTCAATCACTTGATTAATGAACACCTCAGAGGGTTGATTTGGGCATCTATCAGAAGCATGGTCAAGGTTGAAAAAAATAACACTATGAACTGCATTTAAACACCAAAAAAAAAAAAAAACCTAGCCATATACAACTTGACGTAATTTTTCTTTTTCCCAATATTCTAACCACTAGTTTGAGTGTGAAACGAAATTTCTTTCTTATTATTCTAATTCCGAAGAAACATTGAGAAAGAAAAGTAGAAATGCTTTAAACATAACATCATCACAAGTGCATTACGAATGATAAAGAAAGCATAATGCTGTTATTATCATTGCATCGGAAGAGAAATCGAGCGGAATGATCAAAATATAATGCATAGTTTTGTACTTTCTATTTTTCAGTGCATTTGTGATAAAAAAGTATCGGATGGTCATTCAAGAGGAGAAATTCAAAGCAGTTGTTTTAATTGTTTTGTATTACTGAATTTGTTAGAATTTGTGAGTAACCAATGGTTTTCAAAGATTCACAGTGGCACGATTGTTAAATCTCTACATATTACAAATGTAAGATAGAAAGTAATTATCAAACGAGTTTTTCTTATTTCATTCTATATTAGATTGGTGTCTGTGACATGTAGCTCGAATTTCCGCTTTGCTTTACAAAGACCAAATTACACTGTGTTAAGCATTGCCATTGCAACCAAGAATCATTGGCAGCAATACTTTTAGGGAGATGCAGAAAAGGTCGCACGTTTCATGGAGGATATTTCCTTGTTTTTTTTTTCTTGTTTTTTTACCGAATTCTACATAATGATCCTAATATTTAAAGCAAAGCCTCATCATAGTCAGATTTATTTTTCTTTGAAACGTTTGAAAAATCCTTTCCATGTACCCCAAATATCACCAAACATTTCATGTGTAAAATGGAACTTTCTCCAAAGAAATGTTTTCTACTGTTAGGTATCAATATCCTCCGTTTTCAAGCATTGAATTCAAAATATGAAATGAAATTTTCTTTGTTTGGGAGAATTTTAAAATTCATTACGCATTAAAATCTATATAGCGCATCCAAGTTGTAATTGCTTTTACCTACGAATTCCCATGGGTGTTAAAAAACAGAACGTCATAAATGAAAGGGAAAAGCTTTTAGAGTTTATTCTAAGGTTGATATATTTTTGTCCACGTTATATTTAAATAGAGCACTCCGTTGATTCGCTTTATTTCGATTAAAAATCCACTTTGTTATGGAATAAATATATGCTTATAAACTACTGAAATTAATTCTCACCGCATTTCCTTTGTACAAATACTGAAAAGATCTAAAAGACATTCAGAAACTTGCTGACAGGAAAAGTACGGACTGAGAGTTATGGCAATAGGAAGAATTCATTATTCAAACGGTAGTGTTTATCAGCAAAGCAAATGATTAAGTTTTGTACCTCATACTGTTCATTTTACGATATTACATTTCTCCTGGCAAAATATTCTACAAAAAATTCCGAAAAAGGAAGAACATTTCTTATCTTAAAGTTCCATCTCATGAGCTTTCAATGCAAGAGACAGCCATGGAGAACACTATATTTAAATATTAAAAGCAGGCAGATATTTCCATACGTAAAGAAAACCGACAAGGTCACATAAAATTAATTTACAGGTAAATTTCATACATTCAGAAATTTTGGACAGTATCCAAGGAAAACTACCAAAGAAGACTGCATTCTAAGGCGACTGGTAATAGGACAAAAAACTTGTGATCATCTCTGATTTTCTCTTTTTGTAGACATAAAATAACAGCTGCAAATGTTCAAATATAAGCAGCATGTAGGCGGTTTTTTAAAAACTCGAAATCCTAAATATTAAGAGATCAAATAATGTAAGACATAGCGCTTAGAAACAAAAAAAAAAAAAACATTACAGTCGAATTTGGCGAAGAAATGTTTTTTCAATGTCTATGTTATATCTCAAATACAGATATATTCATAATACTACTCAGTGGATTACAAGCAATATGATGCGATAGGAAAATTGAGTGAGCACGTTGAACACATTGTAATATCTTGAAGGTATTGCATTCAATTGCGTTAAAATAGATAAAACGCAACTAAGGAAAAGGCTGAAAGTGATTACTTTTAGAATAATGCGTGTAGACGAAGACCACCAATAATACACGAAAAATTCAAAAGAATAAAAAACTACAGAAAATATTTTTATTTACATTCACTACTTTTTGTTTTTAAAGGATTTCATTTTTTAAACGTATTGTTTCACTGCTTGGTCTTGAAATTTTTCCAATGTGTTGCCTTCAGAGTGCGATTTACTTGAAATTATGTCCTTACGACGTTTAAGCAATGAAAATAGAAACAATGCTGTTGGTATGCTATTGGCAGATGTACGGCCGAAATATATGGTTGCTGCTTTAACAGTTTCGCAAAGAATAGTAAGTCGGCTACGCACATGATTTTTATGGCACAAAACATTGCACATTTTAACAGGAGTGTTCGCACCAGGACAACTGCCAAAGGAAAAGCTCGCCACCTGGGCGTAAGTGCTCGGAGAAAGCCTAGTATCATCAGCAATTAACCGTAGGAATTATTTTGAGGTGCTTCTGGTGTCACAGCATACACTCAAACGACACAACACCGTCTTTACGCGTACGGGCGGACTCAGGGCGAGGTGCACACTGATATGCTTAGCATTGATAATAAAAACCTAATCAAAGAGGCACCTGGGACTAAGAGTACATGTCATGGAATGGAGCGTAGCATCACATATTTTTCACAGACGAATCCCGTTTCTCTCTTTATCCGGGACACACGAGGAGGTGATCCGGCACACAAATGCAAAAACACTTTCTGCAGTCGGTCCAACCTTACCAGCGGAAACAATTCTGGTCTGGGCAGGAGTGTGTTTTAATAGGCAAACGTCCTTGTATGATCTTAAAGCAACGGTAATGACTCAGTGTAACAGAACGAAATTATTGTGCCCCCTTGTGAAGGTCCGTCACGCTGTTATTGAACATGCACTCGGTTTTTACAATGACAATGCAAGGAGTCACGATGCCTGACAGGTGCTTTAGGGGCTGTAAAATCATGGGATTCAGTCTTTACAGTGGTCTGCTTGGTACGTGACCTTAGTCTTGTTGACAACATTTGTGACGCAATATAGTAACATCTGGATAAAACTGTTCCACACCCCAATACACTGGTTGACCTCCGTAACGTGTTGCCTGCAATATGGGACGAGCTGCTCCAAATACCATACATCAATAATATCAATTCAAACAGGACTGGTAGGTGTCAAGAGGTTCTTCGACAGAAAGATGGTGTTACCGTGTACCGAAATCCAGAGTTTCTGACGTTCTCAGAATTTATCCCTTTGTCCTTACTTCAGTGCTACATTGTTGCGTGCAGAAATTGTACAATAAATTGTTTCTACAATAAATTGTTTTTATGAACGAACAGGTTATCGTTTGTATTAAGTATCCTCCCTGATGCTGTTTTGATGCGTGTTGCTTTATCAGATACTCACATCCTTCGTATCATAGAATAAGATTTAAGATTTTATCCGGATTGGATAATATCCATCAATTTTAAACATACAAATTATGACGCAACCGAATGGAACTTTATTGAGCTTCCTACTCGGGAGAGCATCGGAAGTTTTCCTGTTGTTGTTTTTTTACTGCAATGAGCTAATGTAATTAACAAAAATCTCAAATTAATTATCTCATTCCATGATTTGTCGCCATCAAGAATTTCTAGGCAGAATTTCAACAAGAGAACGCGAAACTTCGGTAAATGGTATTTTCATCGTCTAAAACAATTTCTTAGTGATTTATTAAATGTGCTTGCTTAGCTTTTAGCGTCGAACTATTCAAAAGCGAAGCAATCACTGCAAAACAGACTATCTATGTCATACGGAAACAATTGTGCATTTCTTTAATGTTATTTCTTGATTGATAAAGCACGACCTTTGGCCCAACAACATGGATATGACTTAGTTTCTCCTGCTTCTATTGACTGATCCAGTGATGAAGTTTGATGACAACGAACACGTGAAGCAGCTTTTTAAATGAATAACGGTTTTGTAGACCTATCGTTTACACACAGCTTACATTCAAGACCAAACAGTTTTCAAACAGGTAATATTTCGTACACTTACAGCAAATTCCACTTCAAACAGATATTTTATAATTTCTGTTAGAAATGGAATACTGTATGTACATTCTATAGATTAATTAAATTAATACAATAAAGGTGTTTAGTGAAACAGTTTTTCCCAAATAAGACATCAAAAAAGCGATTTATGATAAATTGATACAAATTTATGAATTACCATTTCTTCATTTTATAGGCTCTCTGTTGTTCAACATTTACTTTAATTGGTGTGGCATTAATTTTACATCATTTCAAAGAGTATTCTATTTTGTACCTTCACATAAATCAGTAAATTATATCCATATCAAATTTAGAAATGTTTCAAAATATATTTTGTTTTTGTTTTTAGCTTCAGTGGAGAATATGTGGGCTTTCACCGTTTGATTAAATTTGCTATTAAATTACGGATAAGAATTTGGGTTTGCCATTTTCATTATGGCATATTTCTCCTAAGAACCAGTAAACTTCACCGGAGTAACTTCATTCAGTATTCAAATAACCTTAATTTAAGCAGCACATTTGCTGCAAAGTAAACACAACTGTTATTGATATGCAGATCTTGAAAACATAGAATACAATAATTAATATTTATTCTTTGTTTTATTTGAAATATACTAATTGATTTTATGCTATTAGTAATTTACCTTTTCTGGTAATATTTGAGTTAAAAAATGCTTTTAGGTCAGCATTAAGAATTTCAGAGACAGACAGAAAAAACAAAATCAATTTCATTTCAGGTTACACAATGTGAAACACTGAACTCCGTTATGTATTCTAATCTTACGTGGAAATCAGCTAAAATCAAAACAAAAGTTACAATCTTGCCCTCATTATCCCAGTGTTAATGAACGAGAAGTTTTGTATACGTATGTTGTTTAACGGTTTCTCTTCTTTTAGAAATCTTTTGAAAAACTGTGGCGAACGTTTTCCTGAGATGGGTGTTGTAAGATCAAAAAGCTAGAACGATTCAGTTTTGGTTATTCCTAAAGTTAGAAAAAGAAAAAGGAAAATGGGAAAATATTATAACGAAATTCTCATATAAAGCGTTTTCGCCCCAAAAATTAAATCAATCGTTCATTCCAGTCTTACCCTAAAATTCCCTCACTTTTGAAAAAGTTCGGGGAACTTCTAACATTATTTTTAAATACTAAGGAGAACAAAAACCACAGCGACTAACAACTACAGAAATTTACCTGTGCGAAGAAGGGTATTTTGCGAAATATTTTTACGTTTATTAGAATATTATATTTTAAATATTGAAAGTCAGGTTTAGGAAACATCTATAATACCGCGAATAATTTTATTTAAAGAACAATTGTTTGTATGAAAAATCGGGGATGATCTCGAATACAGGACAGGTATGTTGCGCCAAGTACTGAACAGTATTTATTGATCACTTATAAATCCTCATGAAACTCCAGTGTGCATGAGCAAATCCGGTTTTTATATTTCTGTTCATGTTGTGCATCGTGTAAAATTTCATTAGTGATGACTAAATAATTTTGGTATTTGATTTCGTGATAGGAAAATAATCACGAATTAATTTTCAGAAATATTCAGTAAATATAAATTATAGAGAGTTCTCAGTCGTCCCATGCAGTAAAATATAAGAACAACTATTATTCTAACTTTCCCTTACACCTTTTTAACACTTTTTAAATAATAAAGATTTACGTTCGTATTAGTGGGTAGATTAAAATTTCAATATTTAAAGTACTATTCGTTCTCAAAAACGTAAGGAAAGATTTTTGCATTTTGTTTTAATGTTTCATATCTTACCTATATATATTAGGGGAAATGTGGCGTCCTAATGTTAAAACCCTTCTACCTTGGTAACTATATTTAGGATATGAGCAATTTTTATTGATTTTTTAATTTGTCTTTTGATTTAATTCATACTGAAAAGTATCAACCAATGAACGATACCACATATCCTAGAATTGACGTGCAAAACACAGCACCGAGTTAGAGAAACTGCAAAAGTGAAAGCAACATTTAGTAAAAGCGAGAAAAAGTCGTTTCATACTTTCTAAAGGCAAACAAGAAGGTATATTTTAAGAGGAAATTATTCCTTGCTTTAGAGCAGTTCAAAATTTAGATATTATTTAGGATCAAAGATTCAGGAGTGGTAAAGGTAATATTTTTCTTACTGTATAAGGAAGGCATAAGACTGCAGGACCCAGTTGAACCAATGGTTAAAAGTAAAATTTAAGCCAAAAAAAAATCATGTTTTCCCTTATTAGAACTGCATTTGTTTCACAAAAACGAATGTTACTGAGCTGACATTTTTTTATTTTCCTTTTTCAATTTCTTTGGTTATGCTTTAAGATGTTTAATGCATTGCCAATTTGGTACAGTTTTAACTTTTCTTTCTTTCTTAAACTGCAACAATGCAACTGCAATAATATTTGATACATGGACCTCAGTTAAAATGAAAAATAAACCCAAATAAATTTTTCAGTGTTCCGAGGATTTGGGGAAGGAAGCAGATTTCAATAGCGTTCCGCTTTGCGAATGAAACTGCATTGTTAGATTAAAATAAATTTGCTATATAATGCTCCAAACAGAATCAAGAGAGACAGCACGAAAACATTTTTCTGATACCGAAGATATAACAAAATTTGAACTTTGTACAGAGAGATTGTTACTTAATAAATTCTTGGGAAAATCTGTAAAAACTTAAAAATGGAATTTAATATTCATTTTTTTTTCTCGGAAAGTGGTACTGCTTTAGATTAGATAAATCTATCATTTTTTCCTGTAAATAGTTCCATTAAATATCCTCTGTGTTGAAAGCTGTAAGACTATTATTTCTACGTTTAAGTTCCTATATACTAATATAAAGTATCACAGATGACCCACAGCTGTATCGTTATAGTATCTAATTATTCAGAGTTAGTGGAATATCACTGCACATAATATGCAAAGTCACGGAATAAATGTTTTTATTAATTTTTGTGTTGAATCTTTATCAGGTTAATCTTAAGACAAGAATGGCAATGTATCCATTCTTATATTTCCAAAATGTGCTAGAAAAAACATAGAAAAATGATTTCTCGAATTGAATTCCTCTCACGTGTGATCTGCATTGCCCAGTTCTGATCATGATATGAATGTTTCGCGTTGTCTCTTCCCTCTGCTCAGTTTCCATTATTTCAAAGTGTTTTCCGTCGGTATTTAATTCGAAGTTTATAGGAGAAATCGCATCCTGATACAATACTTAGCTCCTTACGTTTTCCCGTGCATTCTGACATTTCCATTGCTTCCTTATGATATACATATTTTCTTTTCAGCTAACACTCATTGGATTCTACTTGCTTGGCAAAGGGAGACTCAAGAAGCGTAAGGTAACCAAGGCGAAAGCAATGACAGTCAAAGTAAAGGATTTAAGTTGCTTTTCAAAGGGCTGCTCCAGAAGCGCCGGTAACCACAGCAAAACAGACAAAACACCAAACTAAGAAAAATATGCCTTTAAGAAATACTGCTCATGTACCTCCAATAATACAACTAATTAGGTGACAGCAGCATAGCAAATTCCAATTCATGGTGATTTCAGTACAACAAGAGCAGGATAAATAAATAAAATAAATAAATTTATACACTAAAATATGATGTTGCAATAATATACATCCATATTTATCCTCCCCATAACTAAAATAAAAATTACCTTCCGCTTTATTCATTTCTCGCCAGAGAAACAATTAGAATTTCAGCATGGTTTAAACAAAGCATCGTTTATCGTTTAGCATTCATCCAAAGACAACGCATGTCATCTACAATTTTAAATTCAACAACTTCGCATTATAATATTTCCAAAGGAATACCTGTTTCTTCTGAATTTCAAATGCGGCTGGACTTACGGCGTCACTTTTTCCCGTCTGATAGAGCTGCAATCAACGATCGTACAGGCGACTAAATCTTGTTAAGGGGCAAGAAATCCGAAGTAACGTTTGAGCTATTGTTTCTTATCATAAAAATTTGAACCTTCGGTTCTTGTGTGTTTTATCTTTCTCTGAATTGAAGGAATTGAAACTGCGTAACAAAATAAGTTTTCTTAGTCCGTAAATGAAATGCGTTTCTGCTATAAATCCGGCTTAAAATCGGCGATGGGATGGTTGTAATTTACAGTTGAGCAAACAGATGAAATATCTGCACAATGGTGTTACATACTGTTGTAAAATCCGCACAGTGTAACCCCGGAAATGCAGTCGCATGACGGTGATGCGCAGTGAGGTATTTGTCATTATTTCTGTTTAAAAATACTGAGAGAAGGCAATTTTTGTTTAAACAGAAAGGAGGAGAACTAATATTTATACATTTCAAATGTGCATGTGAGTGGTGAATGCAATTTAGATGAAAAATAATAGTTTGTGTCCTGTTAATCATGAGGCATGTCTTAACCCCTGAAAATAAAATTTTCTTTTTCCGTCATCGTTTAACTTAACGTTTGTTTGCAGTATTTCGTGATCAGGTTTTCTTTATTAATATTTTATATGATTTTTTTGGTAGAGACAAGGCGTTGTAAGACCGAATCTACTGCTCCCCATTGTCACGGATATAAAAATATGTTTTCCTCTCAATTTCAACAGTGACTTATAAATTGATATAGGCCAACGTCATTATCCATGCCATAACCTTCGTGAACAGCTACACGGACTTGTTGCCAATTTCTCCGACATCAGGCATCAAAGATAAGACCTCGTATACTTAGTTCTCTCAGTTGTGCTGTATTTCGATGAGCATAAATCTGGTAAGGTTTCCCAGCTTAGAGCAGAATGGCATTAAAAATATCATATTCTCAAAACTATTTTCATATGCATAGAGCAATTATCATAAAATTATTAACAAAGGAATTTGAAAAATCTGAATTTAATAGTTTTTTTGGCAAAATGCCATATTCACTAAAATATTAAAAGCAAGTGAAATGAAGATACAACACATATATACAGCTGAATTTATTAATGTTATATTTTAAACAAATTACTTAACATTTTGAGTTGTAGCCCTAAGAATTTAATGTTGAAAATTTTAGCAAAGACAAGGACTAGATTAGGGTGGTAATATTTGAATGCCATAGAGCATTATGCGCAAATCAGAAAAAATGAGGCTAAAGAAAATTTATGCAAAACTGCATTCGTTTTTGGTGTTTATATGTTGCATTTCTTTACCTTTAGCCTATTTAGATGTCATTCTACGAAACAAAAAGTGCTTCCCATGAAAGTATAATTTTTGTGACTGTTTACATATAACGACAGCAATGAGGTATAGTCATTACTGCGCGTGCGTGAACCACTGTCCTAACCAGTGTGGACTAAAAAGCTTGACTCGTGCTCATTACATACAATATAATCAGAATCGAATGCACAATAAACCCACCGGATGATTCCGTGTTAAGAAAGAAGCCGAAAGCGGTTGTCCGTTGTCCGATCGGACGTCGTATTCCGGAGATATACGCGCCGAAAGTGCGTGACGTCACATCCGGTAAGAATACAGACATCAGAAATAACTTACCTAATCACTTTGACAGAAAACATGTAATTTATTGATGTGTACCACAACAACACAAGGGATAAAACACGTGGATTCGTGTCAGATTACAACATGTGTTCAAAATGACCACCTTGTAGTGTGGAACAGGCGGCAGCCCGCCGGGGAATAGACATCTGCACGCGTTGCAGCATAGCAGTGGTTAGATTTGTCAGGGTCGCGTGTAAGATGGCACCTAGGTCGCGCAGGCTGTTGACAGGCCGTCGACATACCAGTTCCTTTAGATGACCCCAGATGAAGAAGACCAATGGGTTAAGATCCGGTGATTTAGCGGGCCATGCGACAGGACTACCACGTTCTTCGAATTTGCATACCCACCCCGTGCCCTATTTTTAAATGTTGATTGCCTTTTTTTCCCCTCTTTTTTAAATGGAGGTTTAACGACTACCGTGAGCAATTCAGTGGGCTATAAGTAGTTGCCCGTCCTGAGTTTAGGACCACTGGTTCCAGGAAAGGGAGAGAGTCAGTGCCGAGGAAAAACACAACATCCATGCTTCACCGGGATTCGAACCCTGACCCCTTTCGGGCAAATGATCACAAGCCCTCGCCTTAGACCACTGCGCCACCTTGGGATACGTGCGTCTGTATAACTATGAATGTCGCTTTTTAACGAGCATGTGCATTACCGGATGTGACGTCATGAATATTTCGGTGCGTATATCTCCGGAATGCGACGGCCAATCGGACAACGGACGATGGTTTTCGGCTTGTTACTCCACAAGGAATCGTCCGGTAGGTTTATTGTTCGGTCGATTCTGATCACTATGTATATCCTTTTCTTGTAATTCCGAACTTCATTCAGGGATTTTCTGGGAACTCATACTCTTCACTTTTTTTAGAGAAGGAAAATAGTGAAGCCCCTTAACTCGGAATCGTGTGAAATTCATACACAAACACACTGGACCTATGTCACGTTAACTGAAAATCATAACCTTTGAATTGGCATCAATTTCTAAATGTCAATGTAAACACACGGCATAGAATTTATTTCACTGATTGCTTTACAATGAAATACATTGCCGGAAGGTAAAAAAAGAACACCAAGAAGGAATTGGCGGACGATTATGAATTTTAGATATGTTAATTGGCTCAAGATTACGTAGCTGTGATATTAATTTCGGGACCAACCGATGAGCGCTTACGCCACATCACGGCATAGTATGCTAATTATCGTCGGTGGTATTTAAGGAGTACGGCGAGTTGAATGTAATCAGTCGTCGGCGTACGGACACGTGCGAAGATCCAGAAGAAGCTGCAATGCCTGGACATGGAAGCCGTGTATGATTTCAGGAGTTATCGGACTTTGAGCGAGGTTATCTAGTGGGACTCCGCGAGGCCGGGTGGTCGTATCGTCGTATTGCGGAGCGAATTTGACGGGAGGTATCGGTGGTGGTACGATGGTGGCGTAGATGGTCCGAGGAACATTCTCACACGAGAAGACGTGGAACCGGGAGTCACAGTCGGACTGATGAGCGGACCAATCGACGCATAAGAAGAGCGGCGATGTCAAGCAGAAGATCCCCTGCGACGCAAATCTGAGCTGCCGTTGCACCTGAGGTGACTATGCGAACAATCCGCAACCGTCTACTGGATGCAGAACTACGTCCAAGTGTGCCTCTAGCATGTGTACCTCTGACTCCAGCACACCGTCAGGAACGGCTGCAGTGGTGACGCCAACGTCTGCACTGGAGAACACAATGGCAATCTGTCGTGTTCAGCGATGAAAGCAGATTCTGCTTGGGAGCCTCCGATGGCCGTATGCGTGTTCGCAGACGCACAGGGGAGCGTCTCCACCCTTGTTGCTTCCGTCAGCAACGCACAGGGCCTACACCTGGTCTCCTGGTGTGGGGAGCGGTCAGCTATCACTCCCGTACACAACTAGTGTTTGTACCGGGTACGTTAAACAGCACCTCCTACATCAACAACATCATTCAGCCCGTTGTTGTGCCATTTGTAAGGTCGGTCCATCGTGGTGTTTTCCAGCAAGATTACGCAAGCCCATACATGGCACGTGCAACGCTACATGTACTTCAGTGTGTGAGACAACTTCCATGGCCTGCACGTTCACCGGATTTGTCCCCCAATAAGCACGTGTGGGATTTTATTGGACAACGACTTATCCGGTGTCCACGGCCAGCCACGACTATCCCCGATTTACGCGCCCAGGTTGAGGATGCTTGGAACTCAATACCCCAAACTTACATCAAACATCTGTACGACAGACTCCATGCCAGAATTGCACAGTGTCACGCAGTTCATGGCAGTTCAACCTCGTACTAACCATGTTACATGGAAATATTATTTTTCAGTTTACCAGCAAATGGAGCTGTATTTTGCCATAATGTTTTCATCACGTTATCCGGTGTATTCTGTTATTATGCTGTATAAATTTCGTTGGTATCAGACGTCTCCTTCTTGGTGTTCTTTTTTCACTTTCCGCCAGTGTATGTAGGAAGATTAATATCCACCAAGAAACAGGAAATTATGGAAAAAATTGACGGAAGAAAAAAAGGGGGCGTGGATAGCTTTGGGGAAGTTAAAGAAGATTATGTTCTGTAAAATGAAGCCCGAAAGGAGTCCAAAACTTTTCAATCAATGGATAATGTCTTTTATGGCATACGGCGTTGAAACTCCATTAGTCAAAAGAAACATCTTAGACAAATTGCAAAAATCTCATCATTCACATAACTGTCATAAATGCGAGACTTCAAAATAAAATAAGGAATTTATATATAATATCGAGAACAAGATTTTTGGACATAAGTGAAACGATACATATTTAAAATGAAACACACATGCTGGAGTGCCACTTTTTCAAAATCGAAAATAAACACTGCCAAAGTTTTGTACTAGTTTTGTACACCCAAAATAAAATTTTGTACACCACCATAAATTGTACTTTTCGGCTCTCTAAAACTGGCACTCCAAGTACATGCTGAGTGTCACTTCTTCAAAACGAAAATAACTACTGCCAAAGTTTTGTACTAGTTTTGTACATTTTTTTACACCCAAAAGAAAATTTTGTACACCACCGGAAGTGGTACCTTTTTACTCTCCTTTGTGACCCTCGAGCATGTACTTGTAGTGCCACTTTACCAAAAATGAAAATAAACACTGCCAAAGTTTTGTCCTAGCTTTGTACAGTTTTGCACACCCAAAAGAAAATTTTGTACTCCACCGGAAGTGGTACCTTCTGACTCTCCTTTGTGTACCTCGAGCATGTACTTGGAGTGCCCCTTTTCCAAAAACGCAAATAAACACTGCCAGAGTGTTGTCTTAGTTTTGTACACCCAAAAGAAAATTTTATACACTACCGGAAGTGGTACTTTTTGACTTTCCTTTGTGGCCCTCGAACATGTACTTGGAGTGCCACTTTTCAAAAAATTGAAAATAAACACTGCCAGAATGTTGTCCTAATTTTGTACATTTTTGTACAACCAAAAGAAAATTTTATACACTACCGGAAGTGGTACTTTTTGACTCTCCTTTGTGGCCCTCGAGCATGTACTTGGAGTGCCACTTTTCAAAAATTGAAAATAAACACTGCCAGAATGTTGTCCTAATTTTGTACAGTTTTGTACAACCAAAAGAAGATTTTGTACACCACCGGAAGTGGTACTTTTTGACTTGATTTTCGAAGCAGTAGCTTAAATGGTTAACTAAATTGATAAATATTCCTAGTTTGTTGCATACAAAACACACTTTTGTAATAACCCAGTAGCCAAACGGCCAAGTTGAAAGAATCAGCAAAACGATTTATGTTTAAAATCTCCTTTCCCTTAATTTTCCACTCAATGAAAGTTCGAAGGTCATCTATATAAAAAATCGTCACATTGTGATTCATCATTAGACACAAAGTAGCTCTTAGATCAACACATAACAACAATACGTATTCGTTTAAATATCTTTCTTTATGTCAGATTTACAATCAGGGTTGCCTCTATAAATTTTGTTGTTACTCACTGTCAGTGTCGCTAAAATGTACAAGCTGTTTAGAAAAGTAACGAACTCTTTAGTGGGAAAATGTTTAGTTCAGAAGCAACTCGAAAGGTGGGTTAAGTTACAGGTATGCGTCACAAACTGAAATTCTAGCAATTTGAATTTCTGCGCAACGTTTTTTCAACCTAGTGGTTTTCAGTTTAAACAATTTTTTTTTATTTAAGCATTGCTTTGTAGAAATAAAGAAATATTCAGTGAAACTTCGGCTATGCGTACTCCAGTTATATTTCTTGACATTTATACGTAATTCTGCATTAGTCCAGATATTTTACTGTATTTTCTAAGCTTTTCCGATTCGATAATAGCTAATTAATTCATTTATACGCTTTTTTCGATGTACATAAATTTTGTAATTTCTGATTATCACAAACTCACAGTTCTTTGATTTGTTTACATATACGTAACCGGTATATCACAAATTTGAGAGAATCGTGACAGCGTTACTGAGTTCTTGGTGCAGCCAAATTTGAACCTTCGTCCCATCAGAGAAGGGTATGCTGTTTACCTTCAGTCAGCGTTGTTGTGTTCCTTCTTCGTGCAAATTTAACCTTGATCTCATCAAAGAAGGATATGTTGTTTAGTTTCGGTTTAGATGAAAAATTTATTTCGCAATCGTTGCTCTGAATAAAACGTGCACTTAGGCAAGCTACAAATTTTGGCATGGTGCGGAGGTTTTTTTGTTGTTGTAGTTCAGCCATGAAATGGATGGTGCAAAACTTAATAACGTTCATAGTTATGTTTTTTCTCTGACTTTGACAAATTTTAAACAAGTAAAGATTAGAGAATATTTTACTCAAATACTATTGAGAAATCAACTTGTAAAAAATTTGCTTTGAAAAGAGCGATGCTAATAAAGAAAGAGTAATAGGGGTATGAATATAAAACAAAATAACATTCGGATTTACTACAAAGTTTTTTAAAAAGAGAAGATTTTTTTTTCATGTATTGAAAATGCAAAAATTGTACATAATCATTTTGTCATGTAGCTTTGAAAATATTTGGCCAAACTTTGGGAACTTGTTTTACCGCCCTTTTAGTGATAAAAAATCATATAAATGGCCGGAAACGTTTTCCCGCAGCGTTATCCCCCATGAGCATGGGCGTCCGCGGAAACTTTTCCGGGGAGGGGGCAAACGGGTATACTCCCACTATCATAATTATTGCTTAAATTTAAAGTACCCCTACGTCTTGATATGGCATAGTGGGGGCTGGGTCAGGCGAGTGCATCGAGCCCCTAAAGCTGGGGAGTGGGTTCGGAGCACTGTTAGCCGCCCCCCCCCACCCGAAAAGTTTGGAACTTGGACACGTCTTTCTTTCTATAGTCAATATTCAGTAATGAAATAACGGACAATAAAAATAATTATGTCATTTACCAATTATTGGCCACTGATTATTCATACCTGAGTCAAATATTTAACCTTACTGTAGGCTTCTTGCTAAATTTAATAATCAACCTAATACAGTCTTTTTGTATGGAAACATTAAATTGGGGTTACATAAAACAACTGCACAGCTCCATCGTCCTTTCTTCAGTATGAGTATAAACTGTAACGTACCAGGAGATGTGACGTACCTGCCAGAAGGACGCACACGACATAAAGGCAGATAGGAATCAGAATAAAACGTCCGCGTAGCTCAATTGATAGAGTGACATATTCCGGAATGGGGGGATCTGGGTTCGAGCCCAGGCGCGTATAAAAAATGACGGAGAAATTTACTTCGTTATAATGGCGCCCGAACTATCCGGATGACCCGACCGTTCAAAATCTCGCATTATTGTGATGTTATTTCCACACCGCGAGATAGGAAAAATAAGAGAATCCTTTCTCCAGCACTTCGAAAAAAAAAATAAATAAGGGGGAGATGATGTAACGTACCAGGAGATGTGACGTACCTGCCCGAAGGACGCACACGACATAAAGGCAGATAGGAATCAGAATAAAACGTCCGCGTAGCTCAATTGGTAGAGTGACTTATTCCGGAATGAGGGGATCCGGGTTCGAGCCCCGGCGCGGATAAAAATGACGGAGAAATTTACTTCGTTATAAAACCCCTTTTTTTATAGACATTTATCTGTTTATTTTTATACCCCCTTCAATTTTATGTTTCTTGCACTTTAGAAGAGATACTATGAAATAAAAACTGCAAACGTCTTGGTTTTATCCAGATCTATCAATCACATTTTGAATGAGTTCATGTTTATTCTCAAAAACCTTTTCTCGATGAATACTCATCATGCACAGTCCAGATAAACATCCATCTGCCATTTTTGACCTTAACCAGGTTTTTAACCGTTCTCATAGTGCTGAAGGATCTCTCCACTGGGCAGGTTGTTACTGGTAATGTTTGAGAAATAAGAATAGCCTGCCGAACAGAAGGAAACAGATCAGTGTGTTTGAGCAAGCCTTGAAATCTGTCTTCACATCCATCATCTTGTTGCTTCCATCCTGACCACATTTCAAACTTTTATGGATAGGTTTTGCTCATGTGTGTAATCAATAGTTAAATTTAGCAAATGTTGAAATTAAGGTAAATATTGCTTTAGGTGAAAATTAAAATTTGGGGGACGGGTGGATGCATTTCAAAACAAAAAGTGAATTCAATCAATTAAGGCCATGATAAATGAAAATAAATTGCAATGGAACACTGATATTAAGACATTCCAAAAGTTATTATTGAAAGTTTACGTTGTTTGAAATTACTATGAGCTGTGACACCTTCAAGTGTAAAAAGGGTAATTATTGTTTACATGTGTACCAAATTTGTGAACACAAAAAATGGATGGTACACTTTGGAAGCACTGATATCCTAAGTGAAAATCCCCCAAATACGTGGCGTCAGTTGAATAAACAAATACATCGCACTTTCCACGTTTTACCAACACACAGCATAACAATTTTGCGGTTGCTGGATGTCCTACACATTGAAGCTATTCGGCCCTTTGGGTCCGGGTTGTAATACGATCGCTATGCAATCGCCTTATCAGTGCACTGCTGAAGGAAAGTGCGAGGCCACATGGAGATTCCTCGTGGAGGATGTGGATCCTACAATTGTCGGTGGTTGTACTAAACTATGTAATTATAGCCTTAATGTTTTTCTTAACACTCACGGCTACCCGTCACAGTAGCATCTGCAAAGAGATCGTTTTCCAAATTAAAATTTGTAAAAACTATTTGAGAATCATCATGTCACAAGATAGGCTGCAGGAATTGTCACTGCATAGAAAGGCAGTTTGCCAAAAGAATGGACCTCAACGTTTAATAATTTCGCCAAGAAATGCAGGCTGGGAAGAGAAAACTTAGGCCTAAAAACATGAAGATTTCCACTTATCGCATATTTTTTTCCACTTGTATTTTAATCATATAATTATAATTTATATTATATCTATATTATGTAGTTATATGGTACACTCAGTGGTCGAAGTGGCACAGAGCTACTGCCGGAATTGTGTAGACCATAGAACCACATAGTATAAATAGGAGGTTTCGAAAGAAATACATACCATTCCACATAATTGTTTTTTTATTCTTGTTTTTTTTTTTTTTTGGTATTGAAAAATTAATGTATATAATATTATAAAATTAATGTAAAAATTAAAAAAATCATTGAAGGGTTTGTGGTCTCTTTCAGTTTCAGTTGCTGAATATCAATTTTATCCGTTAAAAATGTCATTTGCCGATTTTTGCGTTAAAATTTGTGCTTTCATCCTAATATCTTTACGTAGTTTGTGAAGGGTTTATAATTTATTACATACCGGGATGGTAAATAACGTTTTTTTTAACTGCCGATATGCTCGCTTCCATTTTCGTTAACTACCGGTATGCCATACCGGCCCATTTCGAACACTGGGTATAGTACTCAGATATTTGTAAACATCACATACCTACACATTGCATTTCCACAGGAAATCTGCTTTTCCTGGCCTGCATTGAAGTTTTGTTGTACATGCAAATTAATATCAGCAGTTACGAAATCCATATTGCATTCCTGCAGTGTAGAATACTGAATTCCCTGTTTGTATACAACCATATCCAATAACGATCACTAAAGACTCATAGTTGTTACCCTTAAACATTTAAATATATTTTACCGAATTCGTTTCATTGCAATAAAACGTATATTCATGATTATGCATCTGACAGCTCACAGTGTTAAATCTGACTGGCTGATTGATAACCTTGCATTATGTACTTCTGTTCCAAAACTTATTTTAAAAGTTAAAACTACAGGGCTCTATAGGTACTTTACCAGACAGTCTTCCTAACCTTTACTGTACCAGACAGTCTTCCTAACCTTTACTTTACCAGACAGTCTTCCTAACTTCCTGACATCACCATTTTCCCAAAACAAACACCGTGAAAAACACATCCTCAATGGTGTCCGAAATCCTGGAAAATTTATAATGCTTAGGGGTGCTGAAATAAACTTTCCGGGGTTGCACAAGTTGTGTTAGTTACGCCACTGGGAATGCGCCGAGGTTTTTTGCCAATTCCCCCTTCCCCCAACCTTGCTCGGCATGGCTGCTAGACTGGAAGCGATGATACGCGCTGATTTAATTTCCTTTTCCTCGCATTTTCGAAATGCTTTTGCTGAAAGCATTGCTTAACAAAGCAACAAAAAACTGTTTTTTTTTCTTCCTTTACTATAAAAATGAATGCTCCGACGATTTCTTAGTTTATACAAGACAACCGCACGGAAATATGCGACTTTGAACAAATAAAATTTGCGTATAATGAACGGGAATAAAAGTATGTGATAAACTGGGAAAAGATAGCAGTGTTTACTGCCGAATTTCGAAAGATGACACTCTAAGACCATGCTGGACAACCAAAGAGCAACATCGCCGGAAGGGTACGTAACTCTCTTTTGTCTGTACAAAACTAGTACACACATCTGGCAGTGTTTATTTTCGATTTTGGAAATATGGCACTCCAAGTTCATGCTCGAGTACCACAAAAGGAGATTCAAAAAGTACTACTTCCGGTGGTGTAAAAAATTTCTTTTGGGTTTACAAAACTGTACAAAAGTAGGACAACACTCTAGCAGTGTTTTTTTTTTCAATTTTGGAAAAGTGGCACTCCAAGTACATGCTCGAGGGCCACAAAGGAGAATCAAAAATTACCACTTCCGGTGGTGTGCAAATTTTTTCGGGGGTGTACAAAACTGTTAAAAACTAGGACAACAGTGTTTATTTTCGATTTTGGAAAAGCGGCACTCCAAGTACCTGCTCGAGGGTCACAAAGGAGAGTCAAAAAGTACCGCTTCCGGTGGTGTAAAAATTTTATTTTGGGTGTACAAAACTGTACAAAACTAGTAAAAAATTCTGGCTGTGTTTATTTTTGATTTTGGAAAAGTGGCACTACAAGTACATGTTCGACAGCCACAAAAGTGAGTCAAAAACTACCGCTTCCGGTGGTGTAAAAAATTTATTTTGGGTGTACAAAACTGTACAAAACTAGTACAAAATTCTGGCTGTGTTTATTTTCGATTTTTAGAAAAGTGGCACTCTAAGTACATGCTCGAGAGCCACAAAGAAGAGTCAAAAAGTACCACTTCCGGTGGTGTACAAAACTGTACAAAACTAGGAAAACACTCTAGCAGTGTTTTTTTTCAATTTTGGAAAAGTGGCACTCCAAGTGCATGCTCGAGGGCCACAAAGGAGAGTCAAATAGTACCACTTCCGGTGGTGTACAAAATTTTCTTTGGGGTGTACAAAACTAGTACAAAACTTTGGCAGTAGTAATTTTCGATTTTGAAAAAGTGGCACTCAGCATGTACATTTAGTGCCACTTTTAGAGTGCCGAAAAGTACTACTTCCGATGGTGTACGAAATTTTCTTTTGGGTGTACAAAACTGTACAAAACTAGTACAAACTTTGGCAGTATTTATTTTCGATTTTGAAAAAGTGGCACTCCAGCATGTACTTGGAGTGCCACTTTTAGAGAGCCGAAAAGTACCACTTCCGTTGGTGTACAAAATTTTCTTTTGAGTGTAAAAAACTGTACAAATCTAGTACATAACTTTGACAGCGTTGATTTCTTATTTTGGAAAAGTGGCACTCCAAGTACATGTGTCTGATAATAATCTGAAACAAGAAGTGCACATTTCACTCCGCTTTCGTGTGCGTTATTTATAATGCTTCCAAAATGTGTCTAATATTATATCCGTGTAATTACATATATCTTTGAATTCAAATCGATTAATAGTTTGTTTATATTATTTCCAAGCAACCATCATTTTCATAAAACACCTGAGTCAATGAATATATTTAGATACAAATAGGTAACAGTAGGCGCATATTTTGCTCCTTTTCTTTCCGTGCTACACAGTTTTCATCTGAACAAATTAATTTTTATTCTTTGTAGAAAAAGCACAATCAATAAAAATCCCTTGCACATGCACGAACACAAGGAATTTGTTACATCTCTCTGCCAGACATTAGATGTTTTTCTCAGACATTTTCTTATAGCGGCTGTAAGGACGGACATATTAACCATGTTAATTTATATTAATGATGAACATTATGTTACCTTCTCATGAAGAAAAAGTCACTAAAAGCCCAGGATGGCGACAGAAAGTTCGTGAACATTTCTTATTTTTCAGAGGTCGTGAGCTGCAAAAAAAGGACTTTACTTTCTCATCCCTTAGAAATGGAGAGGCTTTTTCGACAAACTGATAGCATCTGCCATGACACCGCGACTTTCGCTGTACCATTGTCAGTGTCGTCCAGCCACCTACAAGTCAGGAAAACAGCCATCCACCTTTGTATAAAAATAACAATGTGTATTGTGTTATTATAAAAATGTACTTTGGCGGTAGGATTTTTTTCTCAAATGGGGCACTCACTAATGGAAGATCACACGAGGCCGCGAAGACGCGGAAAGTAGGATTAAAGTTCATCAGCAAGGCGCTGGGCCAACGCCCAGGGGTGTGGCGTGCGAAAGGTTACCCACGTGACAGGAGACCCGAGCCACATCAACAGGTCAGCGTGAGGTCAAGGTCAGCGCCGAGGGCTTCGCGCGTGCGCGGCGCAAAGGGGGGGACTGGCAGGTCCTTTGAAGAGGAGCTGTTAGTTAGTCTGCTTTCGTTCAACGGAGAGTGCAGTTCTGCGATAGAAGGAGACGCGAAGCGTTTGCTTTTTATTGAATGTGGGCTGAGGGACGCTCCAAGAGAGAGAGAGAGTGTCCGAAGCTCAGTGCGAACATCTATCCTAGAAGAGATAGAGCGCTTTGCTGCAGCGGTATAGGCACTAGTCAGGGATTCCGCTGGTGTAGCAGATATTTCGCTACAGGGAATACGAGTTTAGCACAGGCTAATGGTAGAGAAGAGCAGTTAGATTACTATTTCTTAAGATTCACAGCGATATAGATCTACTCAGTGTTAGGTAGACTGTAGCTAGGACTTCAACGCTCAGCGAGGTTTCCTCAGGAAGTTATCATCCTAGCTTTCTTGTTTCACGATTCTTGTCGGGTCCAATCCTTAGTGAAACCTGATGTTAGAGAACGAGTAATCCACCGCCGTCTAGACTCTAATTGTTTGCGTAATAAATGTTTATGTGTTGTGAATAGAAGTTACTCTTGATGTCATTATATCTTATTGGTGAATATTATTCTGTCCGTTCAACTTGTCGCTCCGTCTTCCCGAATCACAGATTTAATATTAAAGTGGGGAAGGCTTCGGTTGTTCGCTCGAACAGTGTTTGAGGGAGTGTCTCTGAGAAGCACATACACTTCCTTGTTGTTGTGAGAGACTATATAGCGTGGACGCCTCAGATCCATAAGTAGGAGGCGGCGCTACAACACGTGACCCGTACTTTTGCTCTCACAGCGGCAATATTCCTGCTGTTACAGTGCAGAATTAAAACGATAGTAGTCCCCAGTTAAAAATAAGAAACCATCTACAGTTTCTATTGAGGCAATATATGGGAAATTTAATGTTATTTGGCATATTGCAAAGTTCTTTGGAACGACATGTTTAACCTGAAATTATATAGAACCATCAGTTTTTAAGATATCATAAAAACATTTTGCAGCGTAGTAGTGCAAGATTTAACTTAATGGTTGTACAGTAATTTGAAATTATATGTAAGAAGCTATGATAATGCACCCAGTATTGCACTCTCACTTGGCTTATATAATTTTTTAGAGAATGTAAATGGTTCATCGACCAAAAGTTTTGTATAGACACTTCATTCATCCTTGATATTTCGAAGTATATATATTAAAACTATCCTATGCCTATGACTCATGCATGTAGAAAACAAAAGCGCATTAGCCTTCAAAGCCAAATTTTAGTAGTTGCATTTCTGAGAACATCATCGCAATAAATTAAGTAGCCTGTGATCGTCACAAAGGAGATACTGGGAAATTTTACTAAAACTATAGCAGAAATTTAACATAAGGAAGGTAGAAATCAAAGTGATGGGCATATTTAGAGCGATATGCAAACAATATTATGAAAAATGTACCATTTTACGTAGTAGATAATATTTACATGCAATTTGGTGCTACTTATTTTGCAAATCCCTCCTTAAATCCATACTGAGAACCAATATTTACCTGTGGGACTTCGTTTGTAAACAGTATTTCACAAATATCTCTCTGTAAGGTGTATCCGCCTAAGAACTTTGCTCTATGTTCTCAAAGGTAGAAATTTTAGGAGACATTTTCTTCTCACTTAATGTGTTATCGAAGATAAAATTCGTACAGTGAAAAAATAACTTTATAATATAACTTAATATACTTAATATTTGTTAAATCTTACCCATTTAAAAAAATGAATAACGTTTCATTTGGTAGCATTGAGGTCAGCTAATAGATGAACATGTGACTATGTAATCACTTTGCATTTTTAAAATTAATTTATGGTAATTTTTCGAATCGTATCAACACTTCAGTCTAACGATCAGGTAGTCTAAAAATTTTAGAATGATATGGGCCATATTGATAAAATGTTCTGACAATAATTTATATGAGAATGTTAACATAAATCTAGGTACTGCTGATTTTTGATACGAAGTTAACCATCATGTTCACACTGCGACATTTTCAGCTAAATTATTAAATACAACTGCTGAGTAAACGTGCAGACTGTAAAATGCAATGGAACAGACAATGATGCATTTAAGATAACAACATCATGTCATGGTTACCCTATATTATTTATGGCATAAATTAACACATTTACCTGTATTTTTTAAACGTGGGGAAATGTCGTTTTAAATAGAAATTCAACTTTCCTTTTTCTTCTAAATATCATTTTAAACACGTGCTAATCTAAAGTGATTATAGACAGCTGTATGACAATAAGACTCTCTGTTATCTGTATATCATGAAATACCTTTTTCATCGGAAGAAAGAAAAAATAAGTACCCAGAAGTCCCTTTGCGCAAATGAGTATGGATATGCTTGTCGCTGAAGTGAAAACTAGATGTGGAATCCTTTAGAAATATGGTGAATAACGACCTTCTGTTAGTGTTGCGGATTGTCTTTACAGTAACGTGAATAGGAAAGATTAAGGAAACAGAAACATAACTTTATATCCATAGTGCGTGACAAGTTACCCTTTAATATTGTAATTATTACGTTTGCTTTTTCTTTAAGCCAAATATTTTGAGACGAGTGATAAAATACGCACACATAAACTTTTCATCCAGGTGAAGCATGTTTAATTGCAATGGAGAGAGCCACAGTGGTTGTCAGTCATGAGGTGGATCTGTGTTAAGACTTCAAATTTAGTGCATTTCTGACGGTGGAGTCAATACGGCACTGAACAGAAACGGAATAAAAATGTTGAGACTTATTAACAGAAAGCAGCATCACCGACACGAGGAGAAGAGGGATTCATATAATGCGGCATGAATAGGTTTTACGACGGCCAGGCAGGGATAAACATTTTGAAACACGGCATCGCATCGAGAGGAAAATGGGCACGAATGATGTTCTGTGGTATATCTAACCATGCTTTGTTTACTTATGTTAATTATCAAACTGGCTTACCAGCCTTTGCGGGTAGAGAAGGCCCGGACGTTTTCTTGCGAAAATATGCGTCAGATATACCGCAGATATACGGCAACGAAAGTACTGCAGCACTTTTTCAACGTATCGACGAGCTGTTAGCTAACAAATTATGTGTTCGAGTGGAGAACGGCTGTTGAAACTGATATCGTCCCAAGCAATGATATTTGTAATTGTTGGCACAAATGTGCCGTCGTTATCACCCATTTGAGCCAACCATTACAGTTGTATTACCTTCCATGTATTTGTAAAGACATATTTCTTCAGAGGACTTCGTTTATCACTTATGTAAGAAGCAATGATATTTTATCAAATATTTGCCGTCCATGGATGGCAGGAAGATCAGGTAGTTGACCACGTCGTGTCGAGTGTCTCGATCGGCAATCCTCAGCTCTGAGAGTAAAGCGAAACTCGACAATAAATACCCCATGTTTCCATTCGCCCGCTAATCCCCCACTGCAAGCATAAATACTAAGGCTAGTTAAATTCCAAAAAAAGGCAAATACAATTAAAGTGTTGGTGATCCTAAGAACAATTATTTTTTTGTCATGTAGCAGACAAAAGCTTCATCTTCGTTTTCTAATTTATTTTTTTAGGTTGAACTGCAAATAGTATTTTCATACGTATTATACGCAGGAGTAGAATAGAAAAATCGTGGGTTTGACAGGTAGATAAAACCTGACAAATGACAACAGTAACCAAGATTCACGCGAATAAGTAACCATTGCAGCAATAGGATTTAAAATAAAGATAATTATCTGGCATGTTATCATTTCAATGCTCTTGAAAATATTAGTTCAGTGTTAGCAATAGGGAAAATCGGTGTTGCTAAGCCACAAAGGGAACGGCGTACGTAGCCTATACCACGCCGCGGCATAGTTAACAGAACCATGTCATTATTACCAGGTGTATCGCCCACCATAAAATTGTTTATTCGACCACCATAAAATTGTATTATTGGTATGTTTCAAATTTTCTAATTCGCGCTGGCCTTCCCTATGTTGTGCATGCATAAGGAACGGCGAACTATTAACCACAGACAGATTTATTTAGGATGGTTCTTTAGCCACGAAGCAAAAAATAGCATTCATATTTTTACATGTTTTGCGTTAAGAGACACTTTGTAGGAAAAAAGCTATGTCCATTATTATTGTAATTTGCCAGTGACCCCGTTTTGTGTGTCCATTATTATAGAAATTTGCCAATGACCCTGTTTTTTCGTGACTTTTTCTTCAAAACTTCTCAAAACGTTTAATCTTTAAATCTTAAAATATGTTTTAAACCCATGTAGAAAATGATGTTCTTTTAGTAAAAGACCTATGTTAAAGAAATTAATTCTTCGGGAATTTATCGAATTTCATGTGAATGTAGTCTTTCGTATTTATGACAGACACGTGGCCCACCATCATGAGGGTCCTGTAGTATGGATCGAAGGGGCATAAGATATACGTAAGGAAATGTGAATAAAGGAAATTGTCACTGTCATGAGATCGACCATAGATTTCTTTTCGTGAAGCGAAACTTTTCAACAAGCCATATTCGAACATCTGGCTTTACATTTTGGAAGCTTTCCATGTACATAAAAATTCTCTCCAACTTTTTGACAACATGCAATTTCGTACCACTTTTATCAAACCCATGGAAGGAATTGTTTAGAATGTCCCCATGAGATTTAAATATTTACCGTCCATCCATCGGAAGGAGCTGAACCAAAACAGAGCGAAAATCTGATCCAAAGAAAAACAAATAATTGTGAAGAAGAGTATTTTTTTAATATAGTAGTAATGACTCTAGCAGTCGTTGTTTCTAAAACATGTTTTTTTGTTAATCTTATACCGATGGCAATGCTTATGGTGTTTGTTTTCAAAATATGTTTTCCCCAAATTCATAAAAATTGTTATGAGTTGTGGGAATATAGCGGATTTTCCTATAAAATTTGAAGACATGTAAAAGTTAAACTTCAGAGCAGTAAATTCAACGGATATCAAAATTTGAAGAATTACACAAATTCTGGATTCATTTCTGTACCACTTAATTACGTACAAGAACATTTGTTAATAGTTTTAAGTAATTTATCGGAAAATATTGCCATTTTTTAAAGAATGAGTAGGACAAAATCGGATTTTTTTTCTGTAGAGCTAAACTGTAACTTCAGGAGGATTTCACCTGCAGATTTTATGTGTTACGCGTGAAGATGCACTAATTTTTGATTTAAATAGGAAAAAATAATTGCCTGCTGTTAATTACGTATTACTCGTTGTTTACTGATAAAGGAAGTACAACTTAAAGTGAAAAATGAATGCCTGAACATCAGCACTAAAAGAATCGAATTTATACAAAGTTCACAAGTGAACTATGATTTCGTAGTAAAAGACAGTTTAAACCATTTCAACCTGATCCTTCAAATATTAAATTGTTTTACAGAATTTCTTCCATTCCGTCTTTAATCATTACGTTTTAATATTTCGAATCTCCTCCTTTTCAAATGGGGTATTCTGTACCGTCATGCGCTTGGACAACTAGTAGTGTTGCTCTTATGTTCGGAAATATTTGTTGCAAACTTTTTCATGATTTATGTAGATGTTCATGTCTGTATTAGAAATTTAATGTACTAGATATTTTAACAAGTCAACGTTTTAATGCGTTCTTCAAGGGAGCCCTGATTTCGATTCGCTTACCTAGTGACGTGTGGTGTCCTGCCCGTTTCACGATATTACTTTTTCCGTTGGTTTATAGGTTTAAAATCACCTTCTGGTTTTCCTTAAATAGTCTGCTATGATATTAATTCTACACTGAAAAGCCAATGTGATACTGATACATCTTGGCTGTGGTTACAGCCAGGTGCTGCTTCGAAGTGAACGAAGTTACTATCGTCAGGCGAGAGTTATGTTTTCATAAATGTAATGTAGTGTTTTTACACAATATCTAATGTTATAAGGAGGTCCATCTTCATAAATTGCCATGTTAAAGACTGGAAGGCAGCCCTAGTGGCGCAGTGTTCTAAAGCGATGGCTTATGACAGATCATCAGAGAAGGTTCCGGGTTCGAATCGAGGTGAGGCATGAATGTTGTGATTATTTCTTACGTCACTGGCTCCCTCCCTCCCCTGGAACCAGTGGACCTAAATTAGGGACAGGCGATTGCTTATATCCCATTAAGTTGCTCACGGTAGTCGTCAAAACTTCAATCAAAAAAAGAAAAAAGAAAAGACTGGAGCAGTGCAATTATATAGAAATTAATCTGATAAATTGAACTTGAACAAAATATAGGAACACCGGAATTTAGCAAGGTGATCAATTGCATACATGTGTTTAAGTAGTTATTCCTGTATCTCAAAGAGTGATAGATCGGTTTCGTGCGATTTCTATGAAATGGAAGTCTAAGAAGATTTTTATATACATCGATTTCTAAATATTAAAGAGTGCATCTAAACCTTTGCATATTACGAACGAACGAAGAAAAATAACATGAATATGAACTTAATTAAGGTTATGTTTGCTAGTGCAGGTATTGAGTTGATACATAAGTTCATGCCCTTTTATTTCACAAGTGTTTCCCTGGTCAGTAGCGACGGTGCAGATGGCCAGTTGTAAATCAAAATGCAGCCAGTAATGTCGTGTACCTAAATCATATTGCGTTGGGTGATTGTAGTTTATTTTTTTGTTTTTGTTTTTTGCATTTCAGGTCCGGAAATATGGAGTGTCAAGTAGAGTGGAATTAACATTTCTGACATCTGCTCTTCTACGAGATTGACAAGGGATACACAGCCGCCGATTCTACTCGACAAATTTAGGCTATGAATGGGTAGGTTGCTATTGCGCCGAGGACAACCCGCAAATGATTTGAGCGGTTCCGAGGTGGGGATATGGACATTAACGATTCTCCACTCTCCGGTCATCCATCTCAATCTGATGAGAATCGTTTGGTACATCGCATCCAAGTGGAACAGCGTTAAACCACACGCGAATTGGCCACTGAAATGGATGTGATCAAGCCACAGTGGTGCGACAACTGGAACGTATGAGAAAGGTCCAGGAATTAGGGTTTGGGGTGCCTCACACTCTCACCTAGGATAATATAAATCACTTTGTTTCCATATGTGGTTCCTTGCTCGCTCGTTATCGCTAGGGGTCTCAGCAACACAAAGCTTTTCTGTAACGTATTTTTACTGGAGGTAAAAAGTGAAGCCTGTACGTGAATTTCAGGCATCAGAGTTAATTGTTAAGCTTAAAAAAGACGCCCACATCACGTCCGAAATGTGAGCTTCATCCTGCGAAGATCATGTTGTGTGTCTGGTGGAACATGGAAGGACTTATTCACTAGAAAATGCTGCAGAGGAATCGACACATGAACGATGCACTTTATTGTGAGTAACTCCGCCGTGTGGAGGCAGCAATTCAGTCGAAAGTGAAACGTCGGCGACACGGTGTTCTCCTCCATCATAATAACGCACGCCCTCACAGTGCAAACAAGATCAGAATGACAATTCAGAATGTAAAATGGCAGATCCTTTCACATCCGGCTAAATGACAATCATTTTTCAGTATGTTGCACACATACTGGAATTTCTGATAGCCTTGTTATACGAGACATTTCAGGGTTTCAGTACACAGGGTATGGTAGGTATGGCATATTTATACATATCGTATATAAAAAATTTGGCCAAACTTCGGGAACGTGCTTTACCAGGCTTCAAAAGAAAATGTGTCTATAGACATAGGATTGGAATCATACCTTTTCCCCAAGAGCCCAGGTACAACTTCATGAGCCATGATAAACACATCCTTATATTGCATCTCCTTGGTGAATGACTGCTTTAGGCATCCATTAGGTAGTTCGTACAGGCCTGTCACGAGGTATTCTGAAGTGGGATGATCTTATGTTCCATCCACGTTTCTGCCTACTACGTATTGCAAGAGCCATGACCAAGAAGTTGTACATCGCGACATTGTGGAGGATGAAGTGCTGTTTTTTCTGCAGAGAGTTCTCGAATCCATCTTTCAACAGGGCAATTACCGAGCACATGTGGTGGGGAATGTGTTACAATTCCCGGATAACCGATATGCTCTAAATCTTGCATTTCCAGCGCTGTTGCCCGATTTATCGCATAATGAACAAATTTAGGATGTGTAAGCTCAACGCCTTGTCAGTCAGGCTGTGCCGCCAGTTACCCTACATTAAATTTGGGTATGCATTGAGACATTATGGAATTATTTTTGGCTGTGCGATGTTCTTACTAGAATACAAAAGAAAATAACTTGTGTCTTCGTGGAAAATAAGGTTGGCAGGAAGGCTTTAATTCTATGTTGCGTTTTACTGGTACTTTCCTTGACATTTTATCTGTGCTATATTTCTTTTAAAGGAATTTCTGATGGGTTTATTCTATAAAAACAAAATTCTTTTCGCATACTGTGTTCAAATTCGAATTCACAGGTCCATTGAAATTAGCAGCAGAAATATTCTGTTAAGCAGTTTAAGTATCTAGACTGCTACATCTTCCGGATATGTATTATTATGACTGCTTTCAGATGAATCAAATGACTTTTAAAAATATTGCAGACATAGAGAAATAACTTCGAGAAAAAATTTCAAAAATACATATGAGTGTGTATATATATATGGGAATTAATTTTCACAATATAGATTTACAGCATTTACAGCAGTTTTCGATTTAAATCTTATTTTGCCTCACACCGTTATTGCCTTTAAATCTCTTCAGAGGACTTTTTATATTTCAGTTTACAATTCGGTAGGAGGAATCATGAATATTTTTGAGTAACTGCATTTTTCTTTTTCCTAAAACTCTTCAAATGAAGTATCAATAAGAGATGTTTAGCCGGGCTTATCAAAATCCAGGTATACCTTAGTATATGAGGGAAAACAGTGACATTATACACGACTCCAAAAATTAAAATGTTCTCATTTTTTTACATGAATATCTATACACAGTACATTTGAAAATACCTGCATTTACTCTAATATGTCTTATTTAAAGTATGAAGTCAGGAAAAATTCCATCACATCAGAACACAAAACGACATTTAGGTGCATATACTGCTTTTTAATTGGAATTTTCATTCCATTAGTTACAAAGGATTAACAAGAAATGCCTTCAAAAAGTTTTTCAATATTTATGTATATTAATTAAGTTTCGAACAATTTAGTACAAATTACTAATATTTTATTGATATTAATATCAGTCTATGATGAAAATCTTCCAAATTCGTGAAGACAATGTAAATAGACAAAGTAATCACTCTTTTCACGTTTATTTTTAATTGGCATGCATCAACCGGAAAAGTTTTATATGGACACCAATGGGACGAACCCCAGATCTCTTGATAACTAACTGGGTTCATAAAACTAAAGTTCGGGTATATTACGTCAAAGAATCAGTATGAAAAGGAAATAAAATATCAGTTTATTGACGTATAAATATTATTATTAAAGTGTAAGCTTTCAACACCAAAAGGTGCTTTCTTGAGACTTGTTCGTGGTTAGGCAAGACAAGAGGAATAAACAATAAAAACATTTAAAATAAACATTAACAGAATTTAAGAACGTCATATGTTGCGTCGGATGCATGCGAAAACGAGAGATGTCAACAGAAACGTGCTAAGCGTGAAGAAATGTGCGCCATTTTTGGGAAGCACAAGAGAGACGTCATCGTTGCAAACCACAGGGTTAGTCAAAATCTCCATGGTTTCCCTGATGGTAGTCCCATGGCGGTAGTATAAGGAGCAATTCGCTTTATCTGGTCCCACTTCGGGATGGCGGAATGGGTAACCACTTCCCTGGATTAGGCGGTTGTCAATCGTCCGTGCTAGACGTTCCGCTAGTGTTCGACTAGTCGAAGAGCGAAACAGCAATTTGTCATTCCGATGTAATGCTAGGTGGTACTATCCATGTATTCCAGTGGTATGTAGTACACTCCCGCATCAGTAAGAGAGGTATGGGTGTTCTGAGATGAAAGCAGGTGGCGTGTTATCGATCGTGGTGATCGTATCCCAAAGCTAAGCCCGAGTTTCATTAAGGTATTCTGCAAGAAGTAGGTCAGGCCGGGTGCATACGAGCAAGCCCGCAGAGATGGCTTGGTATGGCGACTAACCTTGTTTCAGAAAACAGCGTCAGCATTCTTGATAATATCCTCGATCTGTTGCATACTGTAGCCGGCGGAAGAGGCCAGATCTTTTAGGTTGTCGACTTCTGCAAGTCTGGATGCAGTGTCCGAGGAGAAATAAAGGCACGTTTAGCCCTATGTCTGGAAAGGGCTAATTTGTGTGTAACGGGTCCCATAGAGGTGGTTATGATTACATTCGAGACATATGTCGGCTTGTAATAAACTTTGGTTTGGAGGGATCCAGAACGAGATTTATTGATTAGGACGTCCAAAAACGAGAGACTGCCGTTGTCCTCACCCTCCATGGTGAAACATATGTTCCGGTGAAGGGAATTAATGAAAGCGAAAAAAGCGTTCAATTAAACAACACCATGCTCTCAGATCAAAAATACATCGTCGGCGTATCTGTGCCATATAAGAGGAGCAAGCTTAGCTCCATTAAGAATTTTTGATTTCAGCGGTCTGAGGATGGACTCAGATAGTACAGCAGATTGTGATGAGCCCATAGTAACCCCTTTGGACTGCTTGTAAATTAGGTTATTAAAACAGAAAACAATTGATTCCGTCACGACGTTTATCGCATAGGAGATGCCCAGTAGTGAGTCCCGTGAGAACATTGAAGAATCAGCAAGTGCTCGCTTCACAGTGGCCATTGCCTCGTCGACAGGTACTGCCGGACATAGTGACACCACGTCAAAACTACTGATGATGTGGTGCGGAGCCACAATGAAGTTCTTCAGCCTTGTTACGAAGTTCAGATGACATCTCTCACTCTCCAGCGTCAGCCTAAAATCACGGAAAACTCTATAACTATCCATAATGCCCGGAGAATGGCATTAATACATAAAACTAAATTTCGGGTAGATTACATCAAATAATCAGTATGAAAATGAAATAAAATATCCGTTTATTGAAGTATAAATATTATTAATAAAGCGTAAGCTTTCAACACCAACGGGTGCCTTCTTCAGACTTGTTCGTGGTTAGGCAAGACAAGAGGAATAAACAGTAGAAAATGTTAAAATAAACATGAACAGAATTTGAGAACGTGATATGTTTGTTTCTCAGAAGAAAACCGAACTTCCAGCCCCTGACTCTGTCCCATCTTGTACAGCTTAAAAGAAAACGCGTTATGTCCGTGGAGCAGCGTTTATTCCACCTACACCTGCAGCTGGCTGCCGAATCCATACCTCTCATTTTGGATGTTTTCCTTCGCCGGCTCAGCATGCTGTTCAACCCCAGAATAGATCGCTTGTGTTAACCCACAATTAAAAGCTCTCCCATCTAATGGAATCAAGAGATACGCCTTCACGGAAGTTTAAAATCCCAGTAATCAATGTCTTGTAAAAAATCTTGTCGCAAAAGGAACTGCGCATACTGTGTAAGGGTCCAACGTTCTGCTTGAACAACCAGACTTTCGTCCGTGAGCTAATCCCAGCAATTGAAAGCCTTCTCTATAAGGTACCAATCGCAAACAGAGACTAAATCCGTCTTCAATGCTTCCAGGACCTTAAGAAATCGAATAAGCTTCCGAAGACTCGACACTCTAGGCCACATGACTTAACAGCTGTCCTAAGGTTAAAGGACCACATATCGGTTTTTTCGCACTCACTGATAAATCAGGCCAGATTGCGAAAATGGACTCCGATGAATACAATCGTAAAATCATGGAGTTCATACAACAGACGTATTCAATCCAAATTACCTCTAACCCATTAAACAGGTGGATTGCGAAAGTTAAGAGAGTGGCGAAAATGCCCACTATCCCGGACACACTCAGATCAGCGACATGACTTCCTCCGGGGCCGAAGATACCCTCGCTCTTTGCAAGAATTAAACATCACAAGCAAGGACTCCCGCTTAGGCCTATTGTTTCACGGAGGACAGCCCCATCAATAAATCTTGAGCGTCAACTTCCAACATTCCTAACAGCTTTCCTTCCTGCCTCCACAACAGTCCAGTTGTGGTTGGGTTACTTCGTCACAATGTTGAAGGACTTCACTGTGGCTCCGCACCACATCATCGGTAGTTTTGACGTGGTGTCGCTTTATCTGTCAGTACCTATCGCCGAGGCAGTGGACACTTTGAAGCGAGCACTTGCTGATTCTTCAATGTTCTCACGGGACTCACTGTGGGGTATCTCCTATGCGATAGTAGTCGTGACGGAATCAAATGTTTTATGTTTTAATAACCTATTTTAAAATCAATCAAAAGGGATTGCTTTGGACTCACCACTATCTGCTGTTCTAGCTGGGGCCATTATCAGATCGCTGGAATCAAAAATTTTTAATGGAGCTAAGCTTGCTCCTCTTATATGGCTCAGATACGCCGACGATGTACATATTATCTGGCAGCATGGAGTTGATGAACTGAACGCTTTTTTCGCTTTCATTAAATCCATTCACCGGAACATATGTTTCACCATGGAGTGTGAGGACAGCGGCAGTCTCCCGTTGTTGGACGTCCTAGTCAAGAAATCTCGTTCTGGATCCCTCCAAACCAAGGTTTTTTATTACAAGCCAACATATTTCTCGAATGTAATACTACCCACCTCTATGGGACCAGTTACACACAAATTAGCCATTTTCAGACATAGGGCTAAACGTGCCTTTATTCTCTTCTCGGACACTGCATCCAGACTTGAAGAAGTCGGCAACCTAAGAGATCTGGCTTCTTCCTCCGGCTACAGTGTGTAAGTGATCGGGGACATTATCAAGAACGCCGACGCTGTTTCCTCCAACCCAGGTAGCCACCATACTAAGCCTTCGCTGCAATAAACTGGGGCTTGTCCTTATGTACCCGGCCTGACCTACTTCTTGCAGAACACCTTAAAGAAACTCGGGCTTAGCTTTGGTATACGCTCAACGAGATCGATATCACGCCACCTTCAATCATCCCGGAACACCCATGCCTCTCTGACTTATGCGGGAGTGTACTCCGTATAACTGGAATACATGGATGGTACCACCAAGCATTGCATCACAATGACAAAACGCTCTTTCGCTCTTTGACTAATCGAAAACAAGCGGGACGTCTCGCACGGAAGATTGACAACCGCAATATCTAGGGAAGTGGTAATCCATTCCGCCATCCCGAAATGGGACCAGATAAAGCGATTTGCTCCTTATACTACCGCCAGGGCACTGCCGTGAGGGAAAAAATGGAGATTTTGAGTAACCCTGTGTTTTTCAACGATGACGTCTCACTTGAGCTTCCCCTAATATGGCGCACATTTCTTCACGCTTAGCACGCTTCTGTTGACATCTGTCGTTATCGCATGCTCCCGACGCAACATATCACGTTCTCTAATTCTGTTCATGTTTATTTTTAAAAATTTGCTATTCTTTATTCCTTTTGTCTTGCCTAACCACGAACAAGTCTGAAGAAGGCACCCGTTTGTGTTGAAAGCTTATGCTTTATTCATAATACTTATACGTCAATAAAAGGATATTTTATTGGCTTTACATACTGATAGAATATTTTATTTTTATTCTGTGCTAAGAAGTTCTGATTACCAATTTAGTTATACTCTTTTAAGTTCCACTGTCTTCTTGACCTTTGACAAATTATTTAATGTTGATTATTATGTTAGTATCGCGAAAATATTCTGTCGCAAGTGGTAGATATATTTCAGCTTATGATGCGTTCATCTGTTGCGTAGTTAATGCACAATAACCAAATTACCTATTTCCAAGCAATTTGTTTGAAAAATAAAAAAAAAACAATAATTTCCAATGACAAACTTTCTAACAGTAGGAAAACGCTTTCTAAATTGTATAGGTGTGGAAAACGAAACGAAGTTTGAGAAACAAACCATGATTTTTATTTGCGTGTTGCAGCAATTGACAGGGAACTTCCGTTTCGGTTAGATTTGAACAATTGATATGCCATCTGGATTGAAGAATTTGGATCACAAAAACAGTAGTGTCCCTAAAAAATTTCATTAACTATCTCATGATATAGAAACTAAAAATTCAGAAGATTCCGTAAAAAGACTGCATGTTGTTTTATAAAAAACACATCAGCATTTTTTTTCCATTTTCACGTCAAAATATGATCATTACTGACTTACTTTTGTAAAAAATAATATTAACATGAAAATTTCGACAGTAGATTTGCCGTTAAGCTCAGACTTTTTGGAAAAGATTTCAAGTGTTCTGTAAAAGTTGCTAAGGTATCTTCTGTTCTATTCAGTTGCTAAGGCATCTTCTCAGGGCCTTTTCGATTGTATGTTACCGATGCGTATTCAACTCTAGGAAAGTAACTCATGCTATTCGCATTTATAATTTTCTGTCAGCTTAGTTAGAAAAAAATTTGGGGCCTTAACTTTCAAAATCATTTCTGTGAATAATTTTTTATTCTAAATGCGTAACTCTGTTTTGTTTCAGTGTGTCTTTAAACTTGTTTCAAAATTTAAACTCCACAGAGTAGTAATTTTAAGCCGCTTTGGTGACAGAAAGATCCTACTCTCTGGCTCCTGAACATTCGGCAGGAATGGGCCAAAGTTTGAGTCTAGGATGACGGAATATTTTCGATTTCCATTGAACACTGCCATCAATTTTGTGAAGGGAGGATCTTTAACGTCCTACGGGTTACTGGTGGGGACTGATAAACTTCAGAACAAAAGTTCTCTTCTTATAAGTGTCTCGTTTATATACACCGAAAACGCAAAATATTAACACTGGTTCGTTCTTACGCAAATTCGGATAACTACGGGCAGACGACCGCGTGTGAAAAGGTCATGAAATTATACCTATATAATAGGTTACGTCCGTCCCTAACGCTCTGACGTCATTCAGTATTTGCAGCTAAATCTCCTTTTATCTGGTTGCCGAAATCTGAACTAAGCTAACCGCTATCCCACGATACGTAAAATCAAGAAGTACTGTAAAATAAAACAAAGTTAGTAAGACAAACAACCTGAACTGTGGGAACACGCTCGTGCTCGGACAATTGTCTGCGACGTTTGCTCTGTTGCATAGGTTTTATTTGTGCTTTATTTCATATTATTCGCATTGCAGAGTAATTCATAAAAAGAAATAAAATTGCACAGTAATTTGATAAAAATAAATTTAGCGTTACTCTATTTCGTAAAAAGGAATTCATAAAAAGGAATCAGCGTTATTTTATTTCATACGAAGGACCAAGTAAATTGTAAGAAATTAACTGCAGGCGTACTTTTATTTACCATGATGAAAATGTAAAAATATATATCGTGGTTCCGCGCAAGTGTTTCTTTATAGTACAAAATCGAAGAAGATAAAGCTGAGAAAAAACTTCGCTTAAGTAGAGAACGACAACGGCGATCGCGGGCTAACCATTCTTCTAATTCTTTGCATAACTTGAACGAAGGTCGAACTAATCGAGACCAAATGAAACTTTTGAAGGAACACAAGCCAGGGATGTTACTGATGCTGTTGCGGATGCTAAACGCCGACAGCAAGAAGCTCTTGAACAACTACAAGCTCAACATAATGCAGCTTCTCCCTCATATGTGTACGTATTTTACGATTCGTGTTATACAAATTTCAGTCACAGCATTTTCTCCCGTGCATGGCACATGCTATGTTACTGATGCTGTTGCGGATGCTAAACGCCGACAGCAAGAAGCTTTTGAACAAATACAATCTCAACGTAATGCAGCTGCTCCCTCAGATGTCTACGTATTTTACGATTCGTGGTTTAAATATTTCAGTCACAGCTTTTTCTCTTGTGCATGCCACGTGCTATGAGCTGGTTTTATAAATAACACCTGACACTGAACCGTTAATAAACGTTTTCCCTGTTTTTTCAGACAGGAAAAGCAGCAGACTTACGCCAGTTTTAAACATTCCATATTGCAATACCCAGACCTCTGTACATCTTTGCAAAAGTATAATGATAATTGACATATTATGGCATAATTGCCACGCTACTAGTTGTGAAATGATCCATAGTTTCAAAGTCAATGAGCCTGTTTATTGCTGTAGGTCTGGAATTAAGAATTTTAAAAAGAAAACAGCGAAACAGTTTCAATTTTTTTACGGAATGGTGTTGTACACTAATATGTTTTGGAAATCTCAGCCTTTTGGTCATGTCCCTACAAAACTGGTTGTTTTTCTTGGGGACTGTCATTAGCAGCTCTCATGGACATAACGATTTGTCCGTCGGGATTTAGAGGCCACTCACCGGTTCCGAGAAACGGAAAGAATATTCCCATTTGCATGCAACCATGGCCTCACCCATGATTGAGGCCTGACGCATTTCGAAAAAATGATCATACGCTCTTGCCTTTGGCCAATGAGACGACGGGTTGGCATTCATGCTATTTGACGATATTTTTTAAAGGGTCATCAATTAAAAAAGTGGTCAATTTTTTTTATTGCTATAAAAACTAATCCCCAAAAATTGAATCTGAATATCCATTTTGTCGAAGTTGAAATATCTGAAGTATCTGATATTAGATATGAAAAGATGAGTAAAGTATAGCTCCATGCTGCAAGCACACCGTCCTGCTCATGGCAAACACAAAGAGATAGCCAGAATCCTACGCCTCTGACCACCCTAGCTCAGGGATGGTAGATAAGGATCACTAATATGAATTGGAAAAATTCCTCTGGTATACTGATATTTTCATTGCAAGTTTTGGTGTATTTTTAATAGAAATTGGTGTGCAAAAATTAAAGACGAAGAGGAGAAATTATATAACAGCAGAACGAGCAGGCAGAACGGACCGAAAGGCCACTCAGAAAATAGACCAGTGTCCGGTACAGTAGGGTATGCGCTTATAGGCAGCATGACGTAGGGGAGGGGTGTGGGAAGGGTATTAATCACACGGGCGGTGAAAGCTCAGCAATTCGGTGAAAGCTATTGCACGGTGTACAATGGTTTCAACGACATCGATAGATGACATCTGAATGACGTTACCCGAGGTCGTGTCATTGGGAAGTTGGAAGAAGGTCGAAGTTTGACTAGTGTGGCCGAGGAGTTCGGGATCGCCCACAGCATCGTTTCACGAGCTTGGAGAGCATTTCAAACGACAGGAACTGCTGTCCGAGAGTTTAGCAGTGATCGTCCACGGGCAACTACGGCGACGGACGACCGGTATATTGTCCTACAGGCGAGAAGAGACAAACGACAGACAGCGAGAGAAATCGCAAGGCACATGCAACAGAAGACTGGACGTCTGTTATCACGTTTTACCGTGGCCAGGAGGCTGCACAAAGGTGGTCTATTTGCATGACGACCAGTACGGTTTGTGCCATTAACGCCTGCTCATCGGAGACGGAGGTTTCTGTGGTGCCAGGAACACAAGGACTGAACACATCAGCAATGGGGTCGAGTTCTCTTTACGGATGACAGCCGATTTATTCTGACGAGCGATGCTAGACGTATACACATCTGGAGAGAGCAGGAAACACGCAATCATACCTCCAACATCGTCGAAAAGGACCATTTTAGAGGTGGCGTAGTTTTCGTTTGGGGCGGTATCATGCTTTGTAGCCGTAATGACCACCACATCTTCCAAGGAGGTTCAATCACAGGTGTCCGCTATTGTACCGAAGTTCTCCTGCATCACGTGCGTCTGTTTAGAGGTGATGTGGGTCTTGTGTTCCTCTTCACGGACGGCAAGGCTACACCTCATCGTACAGTGGATGTCGCAGTGCAGTTGGTTAGTGAAGATATTCAACACCTGAATTGGCCCGCAAGGTCCACGGACCTAAATCCAATGGAACACGTGTGGGACCTTCTCCGGAGACACTTGGCAGCACGTCAGCAGCCGCCAGCAACGTTTCCGCAGCTGCCTTTGGCGCTACATGAGAAATGGACCGCGATGCCTTAACATATCTTTGACAACCCCGTCCTCAGGATGGACAGACGTTGTAAATCCTGCAACGCAGTCATGGGGGGATCATATCCCCTACTATAGGCTGGGTTTTTCGTTGCAGCCGCCTGTCACATGAAAGTTTCTGTCTTCTGCCCATTTGTGCTCGAAGCTACCTTTTCAATAAAGTGCATTTGTATCCTTTGGATTCGTTGTTTGGACGGTTTTGCACACTCGTCCCATATTCTTACATCTTGGGGATCTTATGGTATGATTTTAGTGGATGTGGAGCACTTTTGCATGACGTTACATTTGAAAAACCGTCTCGTCCTTAATTTTTACACGCCAGTGTATGTAGTAAATCTGCACATTTCATTAGGTCACCCCAATATGTTTTGATGACTGGAGCTTAATTTAGCTCTATCTCAGAAAAATAATTTCAGTAGAATGTTATCCTTCCTTTTCATTACAAAACAAATACATTTAAGTAATATATGTAGTTAAGAATATTACAGTTAAGTGTTAAGTAATACAGTTAAGAATGTTTGCAGTTAAGTAAATACAGTTAAGAATGTTTGCAGTTAAGTAAATACAGTTAAGAATTTTTGCAGTTAAGTAAATACAGTTAAGAATATTTTCAGCAAATATGCAAATCTGTGAACGATGGTCAAGTCACGTCAGCCCTGACCATATTCAGAACTAAGAAACGTAATTTAAAACTATAATTTTAAAATATGTATCATTTACCATAATTAAGAAATTGCAAGACATTTCTTACTTCCCGCCAAATCTGTTCTACTCTCACTTGTAAATTTAAGAAACGCAAATTATTCTTTACTGAAGAACGACTTCATGTCGCTTAGTTTTACGATAGTTGCTTTCCTTTTGGAGTCATATAAAATCCAAATTGCGAAAATAAATGTGGTGAAATGCGCCGTATGCATATCACGGGGTTGATGTCACTACTGATGTGAGATATGTAAAGGAGTGCAGAGTGCTGACAGCTATCATGTTTTCGTGCCTCAGTAGCAGGTGAAAGAGATGTTTTGGAAACATTCCCATCAATATCCGATACCTGTCACTTCAAGAAATGTATGACTATTTGTGGGAAATTCGATGATCTTCAGTAAATAGAACGAAATGGTATGGGATGAATAAGTATATCGAAGCTTATCATTACCTATTAAATAAGGCACGGCGTTACATCCAAACTTGCAAATTGTGAACCCTGTACCAAGATATCAGATAGGGATAAGCAAATATTGATGAGGATTGTACAACGAGAGCCCAAGACCTCGACAACGTAAAAAGCATCAAAGTTGAATAAGAGACGGAATGATCCCATTTCCGTCTTAACAGTTCGTCAGGATCCCTGCCGTTCCGGTATTTATGGGCCTGCTGCAATCGACAAATATCTGATTACCATTATCAATGCAAAAAAACGTTTCATGGGGTTCAAAGCAGATGAGAAATGTAATGCTTAATATTGCCAACGCTTCATCTGGTCGTATTAGTCGCGCTTCACACTTTTTCCTCATAAATGGAAGAGTATGCATCTTGGTAAATAACCAAACTACTCCGTCTGTTTGGTTCCCACTCTGATACATGAAGCATAACTTGATTCTGTGGGGTGTCATGCATCCTTACGGTCAATGGCTATTCTGAAAATTCGTGTGACATCTGCATATTATAAATTTCTTTTTGAAAAACACCTGCAATCAATCAGTGTTGCACGCGTCGTCTCCTGTTGATCGTCCATGGATTTAAATATCAATAATTCACTCGTATACTGTGAGAAACCTATCAAGTACTGGTTGCCAGCGCAAGAGGAAGGGATCTAGCAGCTACCTTAACCTTAACCACCGTACCTCAATATTATTGAACACAGTATTTTTACGGGAAAAATGGTACTAAATTCTATTATCGTATGTGCAGGACACCTGTAAATCTATTACACTTTGAAATCCTTCTGTTCTGATAGCTCGATAAGAGCCTACAGCTTATTAATAAAACGTTCCCCACTAAGAATGTGTTTCCATTTTTTTAAACTACCCGTTATTAAGAATTTCAATTTAACAAAAGAATCTTTCCCAAAGTTATTAGATATTTCACCATATCATAAAATATTTCTTAAACAAAACATCAGTACTATAAAAAAATTTATAATTCGAAACGCAACTACTTTCTGGAAATATTCTATTCTCAGTTTAGTGTCCGAAACCAAGTAGACTTTAAAAGTAGCAGCCATCCGAAACAGGTTTCCGGTTTCGTTCAAATCATTCAGGCAAGCGAGTAAAATCACTATGTTCGGCAACAATTCAGATCTGCATTCCGTATCAAATGGTCTCAATTTGGTGTATACGTTTCCATATTGGTTGGTAAAGTTTGTACACAACCACCAATGCTATAGAAAGTAGAGGAAATTTAAAAAGTGAATATGCATGGTAATTATCTAACAGCATTGTATCATTAACTTCAACGTCTTTAGGCCCTAAATTCTCTTTCTCTAGTAGTACAGTAGTTCACTTCTGAAGTATATGATCCAGTAGGTTGCAAACGGTTTATTCGTTTCGTAGGTACTTTGCGAAAATTGTTTGCAGCACCATTGCTTGGTAGAAAGAAGACTATTAACCATAGAGAGGAAATCGTTAATTACGTAAAGACATGATAGGCAGAGGAAAGTAATATTATATAAAATAACCATATGAAAAGAAACTACGGTTTTAACTTTCAACAGTCACTGCATACTTTGTTCCTATTAGTTTGAATTGGTTAATTCTATTAAGATGGTGGCTGTAACGAGTAGATTCGTTGATTTGACCTTTTGTAATGGACTAAGTTGTCTACAGAATCAAATGCACGAATTGATTTTATTTCGGATTATATGCCTTATTTCAGGTTAAGTGGCCACTATAAATCATTGTCCCGTGACTCGATCACTGTGCATATCCGATATCAGATAAGAGGAGATTCAGTCTGAATGGAACTTTTTTAACAACAACCGTCCTTGAACTCATTCGATAATTAGTGATTTAGCAAGATCTAAATCGCCATTTAAAGAATACAGGACCTCTATTTATTAGTTAATTTCTCAATGTTTTTCAGCATGTTTTTTCTCCTTCAAAAGACGCTAGTTTTTTTATTATGTTCCTCATTGATTTCACTTTTTTATTCTGAATCAGCAGTCACTTTTTTTCGTAAGTCTTCCAATTTACTTCCTTTTCCTTCTAAAGTACGTACATATCATTGGGTCATGTGTGAGATCTGTTAATTTTTTTAGTATGTTGCTAATTATTGCTCCTTATGTGTCCACACTACATAGAGTACATCATTTACAAGTGACTGAATATTATCTGACTGCATTGTCAAAATAAGATCGTTGTCGTTCTGCCTTGTGAATTCGTTACGTAGATACAATATATCAATATGGAATACAGTACGGTGTACAATGACGAAGACTGTATTTGTATTTCAGGATGGAATTCCATCCGTGCCGTAAGTTTCTTCAAAAATAAGTTTTAATTATGCGGTTCATTGTCTTTTGCTCAGTAACAACGGAGTCCAACGTGGAACACGGATCGTTCAAGCCTAGAAGGGTAGAGAAATTTCTTTACGTCAATACCCATATTTTCAGTAAACAAATGACCACACATTTTACACAATTTTTTTTGCATATTATGTAATATACAATCCGCGTGATGCTTATAACATATCATTATCTAAGTTTCAGCTCAAGATCGAGCATTTTATTTGTATTATTATAAAATGTATTTTTGACTGCATTTCATCAATTTTATTGTAATTCATTCAAGTATATTAAAGCCTGAAATATTGTTCTGTGAATCTACTGCAGGTTCTTAAACCTCCAAGTGGCAGGAGCTTTGGAAGTGACAATGCGAAATTTTTTCCATGTGTAACAGAAGACTCACTTTTCTGCAGTATTATTCGTCCTTAAGATGCGCAAATATGTGTTCTCGCCCCTACTAGTGTAATCAAAAATGTGGACGCAATATAAAGTTCCTGCGGAATTTGAATAAGTTTCCGATGAACGTGTTACAGTGTCGTCGCTGTTTTGCGCACAGAAACCTACGAACGTACTTGCCACCTGCAGGGTTATTAAAGATAAAAGTCTATGAGGGATCCAAATGATGAATTCAATCATTCGTATTAAGTAATGCTTTAAAATATATAATCTTTTTGTCGATTGGACGTTTAAAGATTACCGTGAGTAACTCAGTGGCATAAAAGTAGACTATCATATCTGATGTAAGGCCACTGGCTCCAGGAAAAGGAGAGAGCCAGGCCTGTAGGACAAATACTTCATGCATACATTGATGGGGTTTGAACCTGGAACCATGTAAAGTCGAATAATCGGAAGCAAATACTCCTGAAGACTAAATTTCTATTTTGGGAACAATTAGTTAAAAGAGTACTTTTCTTTTTTTGCGGGGATATCTAATAAACAAGCATTTTTCAGAATCGAATCGAAATAATTTTTTTACAATCATTCTAAAACTATGAAATGAAACGTTATAATTATTTATATATCATAGACGCGTATTTAAAACCATGATATAAAATTTTTTATGTGTACTAATTCAACACAAATTTCAAAACTATAATTGGGGCCACGTAAAATTTTATTCTAAAAATATCTTTTCCATATATACAAGTTAACAACCACACATAGCCGCATCTTTTACATAACATCAGAATATTCTTCCCTGAAAAAATTGCATAAATACTCTCCATTCACAACGTTTAAAAGGAAGAAATTCAATTCCTTAGGATGTATAAGAGATGCCAATTTTTTGTAGTATTTACTTAAAAATGATATGCAGTAATAAATTCGAATTTTTTTATTAAAATATAAAATTAAAATGTGATGTTTGCTGGAAAGGTATTTAAAGCCTATGTACTTTTCGGGTGTGTTCACCCTGTTTCAAAAATGCAAACCATTTGCAATGGCTGTTACAATCTGCTGTTACATGTAGCACATGGTTATCGCAATATGTAGGAGATAATTATGATTGGTAATTTAGGAGTTCTTTCGATGAGCTGCATCTGCAGATGGAAATTAGAAACACATTCAACATATGAAATTCAAATATTTTTGAAAGATTCTATATAGACATAAAATTGTGTGAAACAGTTTTTAGACAAGGAGACAGAGGTGATTTCCTCATTTTTTAAACTTAAAGTTTAATATTGAAACAGTACTGGTTGAAACCTTTCTTCATCTCTCAGTTGAGTTTGCTTTGTCCATCAATAAACACTAAAGCAAAGTTATAACACTGGTTTTTGTACATTTAAAATATACCAAGTGATCACTCAATTTATGATCACCTACCTAATACTTCATAAGTCCTTCTTTCATGTTGAGTACAGCAGCAATCGGACGTGGAATCGATTAAAAAAAATCTGGAAGCAGCTCGTAGTTATGGCCAATCAAATTTTGTGTAATACGACCTTCAGTGGAGGTGCGGAGTTGATTGTTGTGTCCAGACGCCTCATATGCCGTTGCATAGTGTCCAACAAGTGCTTTATGAGAGTAATACTGGGGGACTTTGAAGGCCAGTTTGTATGCGGGAAGCCTGAAATGTGTTCTTCAAATTATTTTTTCACAAATTTGAATCTACGACTGGGCACATTTTAATATCGGAAAATATCATCGTGTTTCTAAAAAAAGTGCCTCATTTTTCGGTGTACAGAGTCAGCAAGCTATTCTCGATAATGGACACTAGTCAAACGTTGCTGGACATGTGCTACGGGTAATCGTTCTTGACACGTAAACATGTCCCGAATCATACAGCCACGTCCGATGGCTTGCCCTGTGAAGTCCATACAGGATAGATCAAGTGTCAGTTTTTGTTCGCAACAAATACTTACACGACTATCCGCAGAGTGGTGTGAAAAACGCGACTCGTATGACCAGTATATTTTATTCGTCACCTGAAGTTCGACTTGCATGATATTTGCACTAGTGGAGTCTTTTTTGCCGAATAATCTTTAGTTCCTAGAAAACATTTCATCGTACGAAACAAATCATTTTATTTCATTATCTCAATTTTTTTTTATTTTGAGACAACTAATGAGGCATTTTTAGGGCGAAAGGATTTATGTTTATTTCGGGGACCCGTTTTCACAAAGGCGGGGATTATTAGACACACATAAACTCCCACACAGGGTGAAATACAACAAACAAAATGATATAATGGCGATATTATTGCAGCCATTTTCATATTTAAGGGTACGCCCAACGGCAAATAGGTATCCGACTTACTTATACTGAACGGGAGGAAGTAGATTGGTATTTCCGCATAGTTGAATGTAACATCAGCAATAACATCAGCGATTGCGCTTTATAGTGAGTTACATGCACACGACAGGCGGTATGATATTTTTTTCCAGACAGGTGGTATTATATTTGTACCAAACAAGCGGATTTGGCTTACTTCCATACTGTGGCGTGGTACCTTACCACTTCGTTTGGATTAAGTATGTATAAGAAATTGCTCTTTCAGTGCATTTATCCTGTAAGTAAGGTGCAACTGCGAAAGATCATTTCACAAATAAATATTCTGTAAATATAAATTGTTCGAAATTTTAAAGATGTTTACTATTTTTTTGTACTGTATATACATAAAACTCTAGCGCCAGGGTGTTCGAATATGGATTTTCTTTCATCACGTATCACTGTTGAACAGCTCTCGTTGGCAATTCATTTTAACTTTAGATCGTGAAGTTTAGAACAATGTACGTAAATACAATCGAAATTTGATGCACTACCCACTTTGACCCCTTTGAACGACCAACCCTGCCTCCCGCTCAATGTTCATGAGTTACAAATATCATTATATTACACAAAATACATATTTTCGATTTTAAAACGCCACCTCGCAGACCCGATCTACCAGAACATTCCAGCAATATTTTGGTGTGTTTATTGAAGAATTTACCACGAATCCCCTTCTCAAAATATTCACCTGCAACGGACAATCTGGATCGCCGCGCATTTTATTTTCTCTAGTGCGATCCGAAAGCACGTTAGGTGGATCTACGTCAAAGTAGTTTCGCAGCATAGGCGAGTTAACAACCATTCATTACCCATCCATCCCTGTACAATGAAAAAAAAATACCTCAGTGAAATTAAGCAGCTTCAGTAAAAAAAGGGCCGACTCTTTTAGATTTCATCGCATCTGACCGAGGTAAGACAACTATGGTGTGTGCCCTGTTAATTATCGAAATTCACTAAACGGATGGGTAGAGACAAATCATCTCGCTTAAAGCTTTGTTTTGCCATTTGAACTAATGACATAGTTTATCTCTTACATCCTGCATTTCCATAAACTGCATACGCTTTCCGAAAATGTCGTTTGCATTATCACATCTTCCGATCTAAAGCCTCTAGGTATCCAAAGTCTTATGCATAGCCTCTAGGTCTCATGCATCAGTTCTTATTATTTTCTTTTCGCGTTGGCATTTCTCATGCATCAGTTTTTATTTATTTTAAAGCATGCGATAATTTTAAAAACATGTTTGGATGTTAATGAGATAATTTTCATATCCGAATTCAAAGATCTTAATCCTGCATCCATCCACTAGTCATTAACAAATAAATCACTTTCCCAATATTTTTTACAAGTCGATTGATAGAACAGTGAGCGACAAAAACGGATAGGATCTTTTAAACAGCTGTATCACTTAAACGCTTTAAAAGTGGGTAGCACAAAGATTTAGAACGCCCTTGTTCTATGAATTAGCCAATTATAGACAAAGCATGGAATTATTCTCGATTAAGTTATTCTTGTTAACTGAAATTAAACTACATAAATGTTTGGTTTCGACGATTCAAAAGTCGTCATGGATCACCATTAAACACTCGGCACGGTGAAACAGCTGTAAACTCAGTAACGTCAGTGGACGAAGCAATGAAGGATATACTAGAATTCGTATTTGGCTACGAATTTAAAAACGTGTATAACATGGGTGGATTTGTTTTTTTTATATGATATCCGATAAATCGATTTCGAACAATAATGAAAAAGGTCTCAAGAATGAAAGATAAAGAAACAACATTTCATTGTGAAAATTCCGATGACCCTGTTAAACTTATGTCAAAAAGACATACAAATAAAAAAATAAATAAATAAATAAGTGAAATGTTTTAATAACTTAAGATATTACAAGGAAATATAAAAACCACGACTTTTTACGAAGTATCTTGTTAATGCAAGACCGATATTGCTGATACGCCTACTCTTTGGAGAATCCCCGTTTAACTTGTAAAATTAATATTCTTTATGTTTTCACCCCTGTCAAAATTGGATGCCGATTTGCACATTTTACTTCACTTTAGCTAAGGCTATGAATTCGTTTCCTAATATGCAGGGTTTAACTTTCCAATGTTACTTCTGCATTTCAATGCGGGAAGAAATAGTGTGTTCTTGATTTTGTTGATACAATGTCCAATTTAAGAGGATTGTCTTCGTTTTGCATACTAACATACGCTTTCGTTTTATAAAGAAAAAAAGGTTTTCCTTAATTTTGAAAATAGCTTGAAGAACTTCTCTGATATTATCTAAAGCATCTGTGGCTTAAAACGGAGAAATGGGTAACTCTTATTCAATTAAATGTTTTGGTTGTCAAATTAGAAAAGAACTGACATTTTCTCCGATTCTATCTATCCAGGTTGTTGAATTCTTATGGTGTTTACCAAGCCTATAACAGCAACTAGATGGTAGATACTTGGACATTATTTTGCATCTTTTTAACTACCTCAAAAATAAGAGATCAAGCTACAATTCTTAGGAATATAACGTCAAAAGCATTCCTGGTACGCATTGTTTTTTGTCCCGTATTAAGTAAAATCCCGATCTCTGACATTTTTCTGCACAAACACTGTACAAAATATTTTGCATGATAAACGAAAACAAACACCACTTAAATTTTCGATTATGTAGAGGCTAGTGCACTATGTCATACGCATTTTTCTTTTAACAACATCAGTACACTATGATTTATTCCATTATGTGCAATGTTTTCTTCTAAAAGAGTATCTAACTACGGTATCTTGTATTACGTTTCTAATGTGTCCCTTACGATGATTTAGTTGAACTCCAAAACAAATTTTGTAAATAAGTTTCCTTTAGTTTTTAAGTAGTCAGTAATATCTAGTAAATTTCAAGTGAACACACTTTACCCTAATAGTGTATGACTGGAGATTGTGTGCCTTTCGGTAGTGATTGACTTTTGACACTGTTCCTTCATAGTTAAATGGTTTAAAAAGTTTCATTTGAATTCACACTAGAAATCGCTGTGACCCCCTCGCCTTCGGGGAAGAGTGATACACGGTACCCCTAATTTTCAGAAAAGCGCAGATTTATGTATTCCGTTTGATCAGTTTAACTTAAACACTCTACAAAATAAGCCAATTCAATTTAAATACTATATCAAAAATTCTGAAATAGGTTGTCTATATAAAAAATAAATAAGCCATTACATGAATACTGAATTATTTATTTACGTATATTTCATCTTATGATCACATTAATTTTTATCATTCATACATGGAGAAAATTAACCGGCCAATGTAATGAATGATCATGTTCATTTTCTGGTGTTGTCAAGTTGAACCACGTCTCTTGCACTTTAAAATGCGCATTCACCAGCAGTGTGTTATCATAACAGAAAATAATTAATGTTTTTTATTCTGACGAGTTTAAAGATAATTTTTGTCATATGAATATTTGAACGAATTTATTTCTCACTTTAGGATATTTTTCCGTTTTCTCATCTGTTGTTTACGGTCCATAGAAGTCAGTAATATCTACTTAAAAATGATTAAATAGCCTGAAAGCTTTATCTACATAAATATTACCGGAAAAATCAACGCCGATATTGCCTGAGACTTAACGCCCATAATGTTTCTGTTGTGACACCTTTTTATGAACCACTAGTCTTCAGAGTTCCTCGAAACTTGAAATTTCATCATAAACGTACAAAATTTAACTTTTCTTAGAATTGGTGCATTAACGCCGTCCTGTTAACGGCAGTCCGTTTACTGTTCACTAATATAATGTAGCGAACATATGCTTGCTTTTCCCTAATGTCTACGAAAGTGGTAAATGATTCAAATTCGGATTAGAAATGTAAATAATAAGTATAGTATTTCGAAAGTTTTAGTGTAAGTGAACAAAGTTTATGTATCAGTTTTAAAATTAAACTTAACAAACTCAACTTATATCACATGTTCATGCTAGAGGCATTTCATATAAAGTACGAAAAGCACTTCTCAAAACTTCTTTTATTAAAGATAAGACACTGGTTTTTAATTTTAAATATTATTTAGGTATGTTAAAGGAATTTCGAATTCGTACTGTTTTGATATAACGATAAATATCACCTTCACGTAGTGCACAATAGTAAATGGAAAGTTGAATTCCCAAATTTAACCTGATTGGCAGACGTTTTTGATATGTTATTTCTCGAAGTCGAGCCGATGTACACACAATCTTGAGTTCCTGGATCATTCGATCGTAACGGTATGCTATAAACACCCCATTTATCATGGGCTGACACAAGGTAACGGTCGCTACGGATATAGGGCAAAATAGTCCTGGTCTTGACTTCAAAGTCCACATGATATCTGTGTGACTGGTACAGTGGGTCAATTCTGGATATCTGTGACTGATACAGTAGGTCGATTCTGGCATCTCCATCATGTAAATCAACTTTGTTTATACTTCAGAATTTAGACTTTTGTTTCAATGATGAGTTTCGTACTGTCATTTCTGAGATCTGGAGAATTCTCAGTTTGAACAAACATAATCATCTTTCGATAAAAGGTTAGCTCTTGTGTAAAGGTTTTTGAGATTAACTATGTCACTATTATGTCTTTTTTTAATTTTATTTTCGAAGTTGTAAACTGGCGTTTGTAATATCGACGTACAGTTTTATACAAATCTAATAATGTATCTGGGGTAGACCCAAAAGTATTAATATGTCTAAGTTTAACCTTTTAATTACAGTTTTAATTGTCACCATGATCGATACATTTTTAATCGTGTAAAAAGCATCAAAGTTTTGTATATAGTGACTTCAACACGATTGGTGATTCTCTGCGATTTACAGGACTTGAAGGTTTTATTATTAAAACTGTTTATTTAGAAACTCTAATTATGATTGTTATTGGTTTGTTACTATTAAAGACCATTAACGGAAACTTAAACCGTTGAATAACCAAAACAAATTTATATTGCGTGCAATAGGTTTGTTATTTACGGTGTTGTTGTTTTAAACAATAGTTATCAGAATCGAACATCACACGCATACATACACCACAGAAGTGTAGATAAAACTGGTTAGGATACTTATCCTCTACGTTTCCGCCCCAGTGTCGCCGGGGAGTAAACGCTGACTTGTGATCATTCGTCGGAATGTGTCCGCATTCGAATACCGGTGTAGCATGGATGGTGTGTGCGTCTTACAGCACTACCTGTCTCCCTTCCCTGGAATCACCAGCCCTAAATTAGGGACAGGAGACTGCTTATAGCACATTGAGTTACACACAGTGGTCGTTAAACCCCTCCCACTAAAAAAGAAACCTTGAAGTTTCTTTATCTTTTTATATTTTGGTATCCTCACCTGCTCAAATCCATAAGCAGCGCAACAGCAGACCCTGCATGCATTAAGAACGTTTTGAATTTTGGACGTTTTAACTATGCACGAGGATAGGGCTTTTTAAATTAGGATAGTTCAAATTCGTTTTTTTTTTCAATGAAAATATATTGGAATGATAAAACACATTACTCTTATCCTTCGGCAATTATATTTTTGGCAATTATGTCTTTTCTTCAGCGAGATATGTTACTACGAAAGTAGTGTTTACTGTTGTATATAATTACCTGGTACAAAACATTCCGCACATTTTTTTTAAACATTTAAATCTTATATTAAGGTATTAAGTTGTATTTTATTAAAGCGATTCTACGTACCTGAGGTGTGATTTTTTTACTCTGCCACTTGATCAGAATTAAAAGTAATGTTATGTTTCGTTTTACTCCAATACCAGGGCCTCCAACACTACATAAACACACATAAGAAACCTTTAGTCTTATTAGAATAAAAATGATTTTTAACATTTCAAGTTTTCCCATACCTCTTCGTGTCTGTTTAGTGCTCCACACATCTTGTTATTACCTATTATTCAATTTTTTCCGAAGTTTAGGATCTACTTATCAGATATTTTTCTGTTTCTGCTGCAGCAACAATTGAGGATATCTTGGATCATTACTTAGATCCAAATTATCCATTGTATTTGGTCATTTACGATAAAAAATATTATTTTATGTTTATCATTATATATTATTCATTATGACAATAACGTTTTTAAAAATTATCGTATTCTTCAGTTAATGTAAAAACTTCAGTTAAAATGACATTCGGAAATATTTTTTCTTAGATATTCATTTTCGTTAAAGCTAATCAATGCAGAATAAATTTTCAATTTTAAAATGATTGAAACTGCAGTCACCAAAAACTTAAGCTTTTGGTCTAAGAAATTACTTTCGCCAAAATATAACGTGAAACTTGTAACTATAATCTTCTCCAAACGGTATTTACAATAAAAACAAAATGAACATTGTGTATTCCCTACCGCTTTTCCTTGGTTCCATAACGCACAGGTAACTGGTAGTGGACTTCGTTTGATCAGTCAATTATACAGGAATTATTTGCTGCTACAAATGCTCAAAAGCAAATTAATTATTAGCCTTACTAACATTTTACATTTTGTTTAGCACTTTCATATTCCTTAACGCTCAAGATAAGCTAAATACATTAAGATCAAGATTCACATAAGAACAAATTATCCGGCAACTAAGTATTGTAGCAAAATCAGCAAATTACAAAGTTCGAATTTCTCAAAATAATTTCGAAATATTTCAGAAAAATTCGGAAAATTTACTATGGTTCTTTAAATTACGATAAAGGAAAAATAATACCTCAGGCGAATCAAGTAATGATGATGAGTTTGAAATTTTTAGCAGCGAAGGCATTTACTTCTACGTACTTCAAAGCCGAATCTACGGCTTTTAGTTTATTATTGGAAAATTAATTTATTTAAATATGAAACTACTTTGAAAATTTAGTTGCCTGACATTGTTAAAAACTCTTATTAGCAGAAGGAGAACATTAGCTTCGTACTTTCAGGAAAACCAAAAAAAAAAAATTGCGACTCAAAGAAGGATTCTGCATGAAACTTGGATTTCGTTATGTTGCTGAGAAAAATTATGTTTCTACTGCATCTTATTTTTTTCATTAATTGGGGTTGGACGACCACCGTGATAAACTCGATAGCCTCTCAGTAGTCGCCCGTCCTTAATTTAGGGACAGTAGTTCCAGAGAAGGGAAAGATCCAGTGCAGTGAGACAAGTGCAACAACCATGCATCACCAGGGTACGAACCCGGACCCCTCTCGGACAAATGGTCATAAGCCAACGCTTAGACCTTTGTGCCACCGGAGCGTGGCTGCATCTTTAATGGGAGATTCCAAACTTTGATTTAATAAAGTATATATTTTCCTTATTTTGTATATCATGACATTTCAGCATGTGCAAACATTTTTCTAAATAACCTGATAAAAAGAAAACGTAACACAGTGGGTAATCAGTACTTAATTTCAGTGATTTCGCTTCGATTTTGAACGAATTTTAAACGTTTCTCTCAATGCAGTTCTTTGCAGTAGCTTCATTAACGCTGAAAAAAAAAATCAATATATTGTGTGTAAATGTTTTAGTGCTTCATCCTCTACATACTTACGGCGGAGGGTGGAGGTTATCGTCGCCGTTAGGAGCCTAATGAGCAATAAGCTATCGCATATATCTAAATTAAAGCAATTGGTCCCAAGAAATGGAGAGAGCCACCAGCGCTGTAAAAAAAATTACATCGATTTCACAAGGTGTTCAAAACCGGATCCACCTCAGACGAATGGTCATTTTCTAAGAGAGAACATTGGAAAATAGCATTCCTGGCATTTTTATCTCATTAGCGACTACTGAATGTAGAGAAGGCTCAAAAGGGAAGATATAAAGGAAGCTCAATGTCCGACACGAAAGTGTTTTGTTTCATTTGACCAAAGCAATAAGAAATGCATTTGAAAAAATTCTCGAAGCATAGACAACATTGAATGTACAATGTAAGCTAGAAACTACACCAAAGCCCAATCGTATAGTTTAGAAATCAGATTACCTCAGAGACATCACGACTATTGTCCGAACGTAACTAGCCTGACAGGTTATAGAAAACGATCTGTTCAATTTTCAGTGACCTTGTGATTGAACCACAAGGCCAAACCTTTTCGTGACTATTAGAATACTGAAGTGTAACTAATCAGTTGTTTCTTTTATAATTTTTAAAAGAAAAATTCCGAAAAAAATACTCAAAATATTTCAAACAACTGTGCAATGAACGATTGTGTTATGAACTATAGACCTCAGGTATTACTGAATCTCCAGCTCACTGTTCAATACATCAAAACACCAGGAAACTTGAAAATTACATCGATCTGAAGCAGAAAACGAACGCGCATCACCGTAAGCTATTTCTTACGCCACAAAAGATAATTAAATTCCAAGCACATGAGTTAGGAGAATCTGAACCTATTTAGATTTCGTTAATCGAAGGCATTTTTATTTGTTTATAACTTAATTGATTATATCCCCAATATGTCAGGTATAGATTCCGTGGAAGAAATATTCATCACCAGGTCACAATAATGTGTCTCGACCATGTATATGTATTGAAGAGAAAATCTGGTGAAATAAGCATATCTGATTGCTATGTTATTAATCCTGACTTTGTTTAACGCAACAGGTGAAGGATGTTTCTTCCACAGAATCTATACCTGACATACTGGCGATGTAATCAATTAAGTTATCAAAAAATAGAATTGGCTTCGACTAACGAAATCTAAATTGGTTCAGAATCTTCTAACTCATGTGCTTGGAATTTCATTACCTTATGTGGCGTATAAAATAGCCATGCCGTAATGCGCGTTCGTTTTCTGCTTCAGAGCGAGGTAATTTTCAAGTTTCCTGATGTTTTGATGTATTAAACGGTAAGTTGGCGATTCAGGGATATATGGGGTTTATAGTTCGTACACAATCGTTCATTGCACAGTTGTTTGAAAGAATTTTAGTATTTTTTTCGGAAATTTTCTTTTAAATATTAAACAAAAGACAGTGATTTGTTGAATCTCACTACTCTTTTAGTCACGAAAAAGTTTCGTATTGTGGCTCAATCACAAGGTCACCGAATTTTGAAAACACCGATTCTTCTAACATGTGGGATTTCGGGCTAGTTTCCTCCAAGCAAGAGTCATCCAGTCTCTGAAGTAATCTGGTTTATAAATAAAACGATTGGGCTTTGGAGGTGCTTCTAGCTTACTTTGTGCTTTGAAAATTGTCTATGTTTCGAGAATTGTTACTAATGCATTTCTTTTTGCTTTGATTAAATGGAACAAAATATTTTTGTGTCGGGTATTATGTATATTTCCTTTACATCTTCCCTTTCGAGCCTTCTATACGTGCAATAATCGCTAACGAGATAAAAAAGGGCAGGAATGCCGGTTTTCAATGTTCCCCCTTAGAAAAAGCCACAATTTCTCTGCAAATAACCGCAGCTGCAGACGATATATCAGTGCAGAAGCGCTGCTCAGACTTAGTGACACTTTACATATAAACGATACTCTATTGCGCACAGACAAAGACATTTTGAAAATCACGTATTGCAATTCTAACACTATTAGTTTTCGAAGATTTCATTCCCATATGAAGAAATATACCGTATGACGCAAACTTATGCACACAGATGAAGAAAAAACACTTATGCTTTGGAATTTTATTGTCAAAGTGGTTACATTTGGCGTACAAATTTATTGTCGAAGTCCTTACATTTGGCGTACAGCTCGGAAATACCAAAAAGCAGTGTCCGCCAAAAGATTTAGACTTTGACCAAAAACCAAACGGAGAGTATTCTGCAGAAAATGTATTTAATTTAGTATTTATTTAGAGATCGTCATTTCTATTATTTTTGAAAATATTACGCTTCATGACGGTACTGTAAAAAAAGACACATCAGTCTTCTGCTTTTTCCATTGTGAACTCTGTGAAATGTATGATATTCTACCCAAATTATATTAACGTTTTGTCGAGACTGAAGGAAATTTGTTTCCCTGGGCAAGAAGTCCCACACAAGCCTAACATCAGGATGATCAACGCCAAAGGAGGGTCTGGGTAATGTAATGCTCGGCGCCAATGGACAGTAGAGCAGTGGAAACATGTTCACTGGAAGCAATGAGTAGGCTTCATCTTCTAGAAGTCCAGCGGATGGGTTTGGCTTCAAGGAAAGCCACATTAACGCTACCTTCTGGTCTGGGCTGTGCCGACCGTGATATCTTGTGTAGGACGTATCATATTCTGTAGGTCTACTTGATGGTTTAGGTTGGCCCTCAAACTTCCTTTTTCGAGATGTGCACTCTTGTTGCTCGTAGGAGTTGCCATCATACGATATTTCACTTTTCTCCAAAGTTTCTGGACAATTCTGTGCTCCCAAAATCATGGCAACAATTCGGTGAAGTGCCTTCTCCTTTGCCAACTGACCAATGTCCCTTTCACAAACAATGGCTGAGCAGATATGGTTCATTGAGAAAAGTGACGAAAAATTTGGCTGATCGGCAAAAGGCTCCGATATTAATACCGTGAACTACATACCATTTGCATTCGAACACCATCTGCAAGGCAGGCCGAATCCTCCGACAATCGTGATCGATGAGATTAATGATCGTATGATAGAATATACGGTAACTTTTTGGAGCAAATTAAAAGTATGTAGAGGAAAGTCTTCTCAGTATTGAGGAGGCTATGATTGCCCCAAAGATTGGACATACTGTATTATCTTTTCCTTCCCATTTCATTTCGTTTAGTTTTGAATATGCAAACTACCATTATACTTTCGACCATATAAATATATGCCGTAACAAGGTGAGAAGAAATCTGAAAAAATAATCGTGGTCAATAGATTCTTTCCGAAGAACACAAATCGTATCACAAATGAAAAGTTTGAGTGAGAGCAGGATGCGATTCCAAAATCTTTATACAGCACAAGAGCTGAAATTTTGAAAATTTTCTATTGGCCAAAAGCCGAACGTCTTTGAAAAAAATATTATTAAACAACACACAAACTTGGTGACCAATGTTTGTTATAAATTACCTTTCGAAACATGTATCAGTACTATATATGCTGAAGTTTGAAAAAATAATAATTTTAGTTTTTTAAAACCAGTTTTAATTTGACAACGCATGTAACGCAAATTGTTTTTTCGTAATTGGAAGAGTACGTAAAACCTTCGGAGGTGATTTATAATTTTTGCTTATTTCCAAATTCAACGTGATCATGTACATTGTTTGCTATTAATATTTGTTAAGCATATACTCGCATTGTTTCGAAACTTTAAGTTGAAGAAGAAAATTTTCTGAGAGCGAATGTTTTTATAAAAACAAATTAGTAGTATACTGTACCCATTGCTGCAATTAGGGAACGGGACTGAATTTAAAAGAAACCAGAATAGGAGGAAATCTCACTTGAATGTATTTCATTCGAAGTACATGTCTTCTGCGTTAATACAAGACATGGAACGATGAGCCAAAGAAAGGAGAGACTTAAAGATGTCATCTTTTGGTATGGAGTGAGAAGTTGACGTCATAGGTCTTTGTATGTCATCAATGTTTTGAAACGTTTCCGTTTAAAGGTAGCTTTAATTCAAGGAATAGAAAGCAGCCACAGGGAAACAGATCCGCAGAATGAGAGGAAACGTCTAGTACACATACATATTTTCGTGCAAAAATTGCTGTAAACTGAGTGCTTAGTGTGCTGGTGCATTTTCGTGGAGATGCACCAGCTCACTATGTCTTCAATATCTTGAAACGTTTCCTTTTAAAGTTAGATTTAATTCAAGAAATAGAAAGCAGTCACACGCGCACAGATCCGGAGAATAAGAGGAATCGTTGAGTACACATACATCATTTCGTGCCAAAAACTGCTGTAAACTGAGTTCTTAGTGTGCTGGTGCATTATCGTGGAGAAGGAGCAATTGCCCTTTTTGTACTCAGGAATGACAGTTATAATCCTCTTGAACTATTGTTCCAAAGTGGATGCGTAAGTTAAGGTAGTGACAGTTGCACCTTCAGGAATGACATCGTGGTGCAGAATTCGCCTGGATGTCCTGAAAGCACACAAGCATAGCCTTAGTTTGTACTTCTAAATCTGATTTCCTTTTCTTTTGGTGACTGTGCAGACTTCCACTGATCACTTTTACTCTTCGTTTCTGGATCATATGGTCTCGGCATCTGCCACAGTGCTTTGGAGAAAATTTTGAATTGTTTTCAGGATGTTTTCAGGATATTTTTCATGTTTGTCGTCGTCTGAGAAAGCAAGAGCAACAAAACGAGCTCACACTTTTGTCCTGAAATCTTACGCTAAAATTTGACGAATCGTCTCCTTATTAACTGTGACCTAGCATTCCAATATCCTCAAGATCACATTACATTTACTTTTTATGCTTTCGCGAACTCTATAGCATAGGAGGTATACGGGACACGCTGGTGGACACGACAGACTATGAAGCAACGGAGGTGTACGTGACACGCCGGTAAACCCGAGGGACTCTGAAGCATCGGAGGTATACGGGACACTCCGGCGAACCCGAAGGTCTCTGAAGCATCGGAGGTGTACCGGAGACGCCGGTGAACACAACGGACTCTGAAGCATCGGAGGTGAACGGGACACGCCGGTGAACAAGAATGACGCTGAAGCATCGGATGTGTACGGGACATGCCGATTGACCGTACGGACTCTGAAGGTGTACAGCACACGGACTCTGAAGTATAGGAGGTTTACGGGACACGCCGGTCGACCGGATGGACTCTGAAGCATCGGAGGTTTACGGGGCACTCCGGGGGGACCCGACAGTCTCTGAAGCATCGGAGGTGTAGGGGACACGTCGGTGGACCTGACGACTCTAAAGCATCAGAGGTGAACGGGTCACGCCTGTAAACCCGACTGATCCTGAAGCTTCCGAGGTGTACGGGACACGCCGGTGGACCGGACGGACTCTGAAAGCATCGGAGGTGTACGGGACACTCAGGTGGACCTGACAGTCTCTGAAGCATCGGAGGTGTACGGGTCACTCCAGTGAACTCCATGGACTCTGAATCCTTGGAGGTGTACGGAACACGCCGATGGACCAGACGGACTCTGAAGCATCGGAGGTGAACGAGACACGCCGGTGAACATGAATGACTCTGAAGCATCGGATGTGTACGAAACACGCCGGTGGACCGGACGGACTTTGAAGTACCGGAGGTGTACGGCACACGGACTCTGAAGCATCGGAAGTGTACGACATACGCCGGTGGACCTGGCGGACTCTGTAGCATATGAGGTATGCGGGACACGCCGGTGGACCCGACAGACTCTGAAGCAACGGATGTGTACGTGACACGCCGGTTAACCGGACGGACACAGAAGCATCGGAGGTGTACGGGACACTCCGGTGGACCCGAATGTCTCTGAAGCATCGTAGGTGTACGGGACACTCCGGTGGACCCGAATGTCTCTGAAGCATCGTAGGTGTACGGGACACGCCGGTGAACACAACGGACACTGAAGCATCGGAAATGCACGGGACACGCCGGAGGACCTGACGGACTCTGTAGCATTGGAGATATACGGGACACGCCGGTGGACCCGACAGACTCTGAAGCATCGGAGGTGTACAAGACACGCCGGTAGACCTGACGAACTCTGAAACACAGGAGGTGTACGTTACACGCCGGTGGAGCCGACGAACACTAAAGAATCGGAGATGTACGAGCTACGCCGATGGACCCGACGAACTGTGTGTTTGGGTGGGGTTTCTCCTACCCGTTTGACTAAATCAAAGCACAAAAACTGGACAGAAGTCATGTTCGTCGAATATTTTGGCCATAACTCTAAACGTAATTCCTGTTTACGTGGTTAAAACCATTCTTGAACTTTCTTTGCAGTGTTGTATTTAACATTGAGTAGTTGAAAGACACCATCACCGAAAATGAATACATTCGGCAAAAAAGAGTGTAGTTGGTAAGCCATGATAATCAGGTACGTTACGGCTGTCAGTTTTCGCTCTACAGGAAAAATAGTTCCGAGTGCTCCCCAAGATAAACATTTCCAGACCATAACACTCCATGCAGCGATTCGATCCGTCTCACAGTGCATCGAAGAGAGTGGGCTTCCGCGGGTGAAGGTCGTACACGCGGACGTCCATCGACAGAATGGAAAAGAAGACGGTTTTTGTCTAGCCATGAGACCCTATTCCAGTGAAGATGATTACGTGCCCTTAGCAAAAGTTGACGACGGTGAATGACTGTGATCGCAGGCTTATGAATGGGTTTGCGGCCGCTGAGACTTATATCCAAAAGCGTAGGTTGAACTGTGTGTCCGGACATATTGGGATCTTAACTACATTTTAAACGTCTAATGTAAACTACAGTAGACAACCTGCTGCTGTCTGACCTCTGGCACCAATAAGGCATGACCTACCCATATCATGTCGACCATTCGAAGTATCATATGTTTCGGTTCATCTTTGATAGGTATTAACTACTGCATAGCGTGGACAGCTTACCAGTGTCACTGTTTCGCAATACTATTTCCAAGGTGTATCGCCATAACGATCTGTCATTTGCCGAAATCAGAAGAGGCCTTTGCTTTTTGTGTTGAGACGAAACGAAATGCTGACTGCGAGAGCTCCGAGCCAAGAATTATATACAACCGATGAGTAAATTACATTATGACCAGCCCCATCCTAGACAAATGAGCGCGCCTGGAGACCAAGCTGTGGCGCAGATGAAGTTGACAGAGTAGTATATATACAATCCGAACACTGTCTTTCGGTTAGTAGAGTGGTCGGAGTCAGAATTGAAAAAGCTGCGATTTATCGGAGTTCTGTGATGGCATGGCACCTCGGAACTACGATCTCGTAAATGGCGCGGTTTATGGGTTGTTCACGTGCCGTTGTAGTGAGTACGTATTAAAGCGGTGCGCCAACTTTTTGATACGTACTCACTACAGCGGCATGGGTGCCGTGAGTCGTTGAGCATCTTATTGATGCCAAAAGGCAGCGGAGACTGTCGCACATTGTTTACAGTAACCTCATGGCCACAATGCAACAAATCACCAGCAGGTACAACAGTGGTAATCAGGGCAGAGGATCACGGCACACAGTTAATCGTAACTATCTGCGCATGGGACTGCGTAGCCAAAGACGCAACCGGGTGACATGCTAACTGCACGTCATCGCCATCAAGAACAATGCATGAAATAGATCAAGGAGAATCGTGATTGGACCGTGAATGATTGGGGAAAAGTGGCCTGGTCTGACGAATCAACATTCCTGGTGCATCGCATACACTGTTGATCGCCGATACGCCGATTGCCAGCTGAGGTTATGGCACCTGGATGCACTGTTGGGAGGAGATATTCCGCCAGCGGCGGTGTTATGATGTGGGCCATGTTTTCTTTGGTAAATTCAGGCCTCATCAGCCCAATAGCACAATCCCTGACAATTGTGCGGCATCTCACATCGTTGCGGACCAAGTTAACCCATTCATGGCAACTATTCTCCCTGCTGGTGATGGCCAACAGGATAGTACGCCACGCCACACTGCCAGAATCGTCAAGGCGTTGTTCGAGGAACATGTTGGGAATATTCTGTTAATGATCTGGCCTCAAAATTCTCCTGACATCAACCCCATCTTAAATTTATGGTTCGACTTGGAAAAGTGGGTTCTCGCTAAATCACCACAACCACGAAACGTACAGTAAGTGGACGACCTGTTGTTGACATTATGGTACCAGATACCCCAGGATACCTATCGCAATCTCATCGAATGGAAGGCCCGTTGTGTGGGCGCTGTTTCGCAGCTGAAGGGGTCCTTCAGCTTTTTAGGTCGATGGTCATAATGTAATGGCTAATCGATGTATATTACTCACGATTTTGACACGTGACGCTGATTGGTTGCAAAGGCGCCTATTTGCATAAGGCAGAGGTAGTTTTAATGTTTTGGCTGATTAATGTATACCAGCTGGTATCTGTTCGTACGAGTAGGGCTTCGTTGGAGCTCCGGATGAGGCATGGGTGGTGAGTGTGTGCGTATCTCACAGAACTGTCCCCGTCATGTTCATGAAACTAGTGTCAGCGAATTAGGGACGTATGATAACTTTTTGCCGATTGAGTTTCTCAAGGTGTTCGTCAACCTTCTAAATAAACGAATGAAAAGAACGCATTAAGTTAGCAAATACCCGAATTTCCCTACGGGTAATACGATTCAACATTTACTCCTAACGCAGATGAGCCGGAAGATGCAAATTACAATTACGCTAAAAAAGATGCACAATCTTTTTGCATCTTATACATGTTCTATACTGGTCTTGATTTGACTTTAATCGCACATCCTGCTGATTACATCCCCGAAGATTTCAAATGGATGACTTTCAGGGATGTGTAGGGTGGAAACAACCAGTTCAGACGGAAGTTTCCACATAATCCAATGTTCAGACACTGGACAGAGTTTCTACAGGCAATTGATGCTCATCATCGTCCAGGAGAAGGCCGTTCCAGGGCAACAACTGCTACAGACGACCATTATGTGAATCTGACTGACAGAAGGAACAGCTAGATGTTTACTAAAAAATCACTTTGGAGTTTGAGAGACCCGTAACGTTTTGAGAGTTAGGTAACGAATCCCGCAACTCTTTCCGAGGAACGTTGAACTTTTAGAACATTTTCCTTCAATTTCTTGTTTACTTTAAATTCGACACTACTAGTTCTGCCAGTTTCTCTCCCACGATAGTAGAAGATATGTCAGCTATTCAGTTCAATGTGATCTGCTGTTCTCCTAACGTCACTTGGCACTATGATGTCCCACTTGATTGTTTGGGGTTCCCCTCCAAATCAAGAAGACTTGAATCAGAAGATAGAGATCATCCGTTAAACGTAACCAAGATTACATCGGATGGCTACCTAGTCTGGTCTTCCGGTGATTCTCAGCACATTGGGGCTACATGTCGCCCTGGCCGCTGCCTTGGCTAAGTACATTCCAGCTATCTGAGACTCGGGTACAAATTATACGTTAAGAAATGATCTTTAGGGGGAGTGGGGCTTGGACATACCTCAACACGCTGTCCAAGAAGGTTAATGAGTGTGGGATAGCATTTCTTCTGAGTCCGGTGGTATCGTTATATCGCGATTTGTTGAAAGGTGTGAAAAAGCACGTGCTTGCGCACACTTTTCAGTCGAGTCATGGATAACGCAGTGGAATAGCGTGCAGCTTTGAAGTTATGTGTTAATTTATGGAAAACGAATTCGGAATTGTACGGAATGTTGGTGCAGGCATATGTTGAGATTGCGATGCCACATCGTGCAGCACAGGGGTGTTGAAAAAATTCGCGAAGGGCGCGAATCGATTCAGGTACAAGGTGGAGCTGGTGTGTCGCCAACATACATTACTGATCAGGTAGTCGACACTGTAGCCACGATTATTCGTTTGCAGTGTGAAAAGTGGTAGAACATTCGCAGATTTCACTTGAAAGTTACCACACTATACTCAGTGAGAAACTGCACAGGTTACTTGTCAGTTCATGATCGATTCCTCGGCTACTGACGCCTGAACAAAAACAAGTGTGTGTTGAAGTGTTTGCATTTTTATTTTTGAAGCAAGAAACTGCTTCAAAGGAGAACTACCTGAAGTCAGTGGTTACAAGCTAAGCAACTCTTGTTTCTCACTACGATCTAGAGAGCAAACAACAGAGCTCAATATGGAAAACTCCGTCATCTCCAAATGCAAAGAAATGCAAGATGTGAAACGTTTATCTGGGTGGTAATAACTTTCTTTGATTCCCAAAGAATGATGTACCAGAATGTCAGCCGGATACTGCGGTTAATGTGGATTATTACAGTCTGTTTTGAGAAAGATGATAAATGCCAGTAAAATGTTCGTCGGATTGTCAGTGCCATATACGCATGCACATTTCCGCCAAATTGACTTTTAATTTTTTGTTCCAAATTGACTTTTAAATTTTCAAGTGACCACAGCTCTTTACTGTTAAATTTACTGAAGATAAATCTGTAACGAAATTTAGTGACTATGAATATGAAGAATTTTGAGAAATGCCTTTAAATCAGAAATTAATCGCGTGAAATTTTATTTTGAAATATGCTGCTTCAAACACCCTTACATAATTTTGGTCATCGAGGTAGTAACATCACGAATTGCTTAAGCCTGTGGCGGCGAACCTGTGGCCTTTTAGGACATTAAGTGCGACATCTTGAGTGAATCCAAATTTTGCAAAACAAATCCTTTTATTTTTATTAATATATTTTTTTTCGTTTCTAATTATTTTTATTTTAATCTTAAAATGACCGTATTTAAAATACCAAAGTGTGACAGAAGATTAAACAAACCAATGCTAATCGACAGACGGCCACAATTAAAATATTAGTAAGTCATAAGGACTAATTTGTCACCTGCTACGCTCATGATTTCGTTCTATGGCTCCTGATGAACTACAGATTGAATTGATTGCAATCTCAAAAGATGACATTTTAAAGTTCTTATTTGAGGCAAAGAAAGATCCAGTTGAAATATGGGAAAATGCTCTTTTGATTTTCAAGCAATTATTGCTGCGAATCTGCATTCTCCTACCTACCAAAAATCAAGACGTCCATAAGGACACAAATGACGGATACCCATCTAGAGGATTAGTTAAAAGTCCGGAACTGCATGTTGCAACCAAGTATTCAAATTCTTTCCGACAAAAAGATGTCATAACAAATTCATTAAAGTTTAATTAACTTTAGAATTAACATTTTTCATTTTTTTGAAGTTAGTTAGTACGTAGTAAGAAAAGCCTTTCCCCGGCGGTGACCGAAGAACAATGTTTCGGTTGCTATGTGTTTCTGGAACGTGAAAAGATCGATGTATTTGTTTATTTAGGTAGTAATATTTTTAAAAAATAATATACATTACGAAGTACCTACCTTATAAGTAATAGAAGGTTCTTATATGCGGCCTTGTTAGATTACAGCTACATAACTGCGGCCTTCCAACAAGGAAATGTTTCCCCCTCCAGTTTAAGCAAATAGAAAAGCGAAACATTTTCAGAACTGTGCAAAATAATTTAGTTGAAAGTTTCTTAGACACTAGTGATCCAAGTTTTAGATTTCAAATTATCGTTTCCTTTTGTTTTGCTGTAGTTTTAGTTACTTGCAGTGGCACTTACTTCTAATAGGCATCTCCGAAAGACAAGACATGATGGAATTTATATTTTCGATTAAGCTCCATATTCCGAGATATATTATGCAGCATTACTTCGTTGTTAGGTAATGATCGGCTAAGATTTCACTGATTCGAAGCGAAATTTAGGGTTCGGGAACTGAAATAAGTGTGATTTCTTACCAGAATAGAAATACACCTTCAGTCACTTTAGAACCTTTCTTTTTAGAATCAATTCTGATGCTTTTTCCGGAACGAAAAGATTTTTTCTAAGAAAATGCGAGATGTCGAAACAAAATTTCTGTGTCCGTGATAACGATGTTCAAGTTCATCGATATATCTGCGGCAAGAGAGAGAGAGAGAGAGACTTGAATTAATCGTTCTCAAAATGTTTTGGTTCACTAGTGCACATAATTATTTAAAGATAATATTATTTTCATGTATTTGGAAAACAAAACAAAGCATGTACTTGCGAAAATATAATATTGAATCCTAAAATTCTGTAAGAGAATAATACAACTTCATATTTGAACTGATGTAGTTGCAAACATTGATGCCTTATTTTTCATTAATCAAAAAACAGATGATTGTTTGTTCGATTTTTTCTGATAGATGAAAGTAAGTAATTTATTTAGTCAGCTGAAAAGGGTTAGACGATTATGAGAAGTATATTAACACATTCTATAAAAGTACATTCAGTAAATTGTTACAATAGTTATGCATTTATATCCTTTCCTTGAGTAACACTTTTTGCTTGGAAGGGATAGAATTATTAACATTAAGCGATTGTTAAATCGCATGTCAACCTCATTCGTCTGATTGTATGGGTTTGCGTTAGTTTGTGGGGTCTAGTTGTTATGGAATTTTTCATCGGTTAGCTTTTTTCAAAGCTATGTTAGAAAGTTCCCGAATCAAATTCTCTCCCGTTGAGCTCTCAGCACTTCGTAAAACATTCGTTCAAGATTGCCAGTACTGATTTCGTAGAGCAACAGCCTGATGACATTAAAATTAATTACTCCCGTTTCCCATCGCGTACTGCTGAAAGTCGGTAGACAACTGTTCCAGAATCTGGGAGATCGAGAATACACCAGAGCCTTCCGACAGGATGTCTGACCGTCATTCAGAGAAGAACAATGATCAGAAGAACAAGGAGTCGAGGAAATAATTTTTTTCTGTGCCTTGCTAATCTACGGGCATCCTGTTTTTGACGAAATTCTGGTAAATGGTGGATCAGGGTTCATCCGTATTCTGCCAATTTGTGGATCATGGTTCATCCATATCCTGCCAATTTGTGGATCATGGTTCATCCGTATCCTGCCAAACTGCTGAACCAAAGTTTTCACAGTCTGCGGACCAATCTTCTCCTTCAGTGTCTTGCCAATATGCGGACTTATCTTTTCAGTGTCTTGCCAACCTGCGGACACACTTCCTTCGGAAGGTTTGGAATATAGTTTTGAAACCGTCTCGGCGTCAGGCTATTGCTGCGAAGTCGTGTGAATCTGCCACTGTCTGTTATAGCAAAAAAGATGTTTTTCAGAACCGTGTACCTTGTTTGAAAAGGAATTTACCAGTTTAACACTGCACGGTGAGGAAACGTTGTTTTCACAGTCTCACAAACAAATTCACATATGCAAAGCTAATTTATTTAACAGAGACAAATAAATTCCTCAAGATGTTATTTTGAGCACAGACCAAGAAAATGGCCCAGAGAAAAGTGAACTCACTACCACGATAAGGGCATTAAAATAAAAGAAGCCGTACAAAACACAGAATTAATGAAAACAGATTGGAAGAAATACCTTAGTAATATTAGGTTATTACGTAGGGCAGTAGAAAAATTACCGCTAAAAGTAATTTGCCTATTTCTGTGTTAGAGCAATAAAAAAGTACCCTTTTGACGAATTTCAAATGACAACCATTGCTTAAAAAAATTAACTCAGAGGTTGATAAACATTTAAGTCTAATACCTATACACAAGAGACGGCCAACACGTCGATCGTGATTTACCGATCGATCGCTAACTGTTTTGTTGAAAAAATGTAAAAATAAAAAAAAAATAAGTTACTACGAAATCGAGGATGGAGCATTCAGGCAAAGGTGCGGCAATGTTTGCTAACTTACAACTGCTGACTTGCGACTGTATCCACCAGGTGTTAAGCTCACATGGCCTCCCCTCCTTCTGTAGCAATCTGCCTTGTCTCTGCTTGCCTACGTAATAAGAGCATTTACCGCAGAGTTAGACGCAGGAGAGAGCTTCACGGAAGGTAACATTCAGCTTGGGGGAAGTTTGGTGTGCAGGTTAAGTGCGTAATGTTTATTGTTTATCGTTCGCATTGGAGCTGTGGTTTTCTTCTTTGAACTATTTTGTTGATATTATATTTGGTGAAAATAATATGATTAACATTATAATATGTTTTATTTGTATAATATATACGCTTTATGTAACTGAAAGGTTTAAAATAACTTCAGCAAAACGGCGTAAAATTACTAAAGATTAAGGTCCACGAATATCAAAATATTTGTGGTGTCTACTATAATGTGAACTGTATGTAGATTCGTTTTAATCATATCTGATATATCTTTCTTTAATCGTTCTGCAAGGTAATAACATATGTTCTGCTAAACTAGTGATAAAATGTCCGTTTGTTCATGATCGAATAGTCATTTTTGAGAGAGCGTTTACCAAAACAAAAACCATCCTTTTTGCAAAAATATCCAGTGATGTACTAAATTGTTCAATAAATTGAGATAACATTTACCATTCAAAGAAGTACTAATTGGACTGTGAGCTTGCACTCACATTCTGTTAATTAATGTAACAACCTAAAAAGAAGAACATTTACAATATTATTATTTCAAAATAATTACTGCAACAAAGCAGTTAATTCTCCGAAATTGTATAATAATATAAAAAAGAATCGCACTATCATATTTCATAGAACGAAATTCAAAACATACTCTTAAATTCAGTTTGAGAATCTACAGTGTCCCAAACTGAATTTTCTACAGAGGTATTTTTTGACTTGAATGGAAGTGACTTTAATTATCTTCAATTCATAGCACTTTCAATAATAATTAATAACATTTCGAACATTTTAGGAACACTTCTTGTAGTTTTCGCAAGTAAAATATTAAAAAATGTCACCTTTTTTAAATGTACAATTTTAAAATAATTTCCTAAATGTTAGTGAAAAAATCAATTGATCCACATAAATGAACTGTAAAAATAAATATAGCTTTGAATACCTGCACACCTATTATATATAATCATTGTCAACCATTATCCTTCCGCTGCTAAATGACTGGTGTTATAATTATCAGAACTTTAACGTATTTCCCATAAAAATAATTCAACCATAAATTTCCAAAAACACACACTTAATATGTAAATGGTCTCAACAGTGTATTAAAGATCTTTTGCATGGATTCCCTCCAACCATGGTTTTTCCGGAAAAAGCCTTATTACATATATTAATAGCACATACATTAAACATATCAAAGGGGGATTTCAAACGCTAAATAAGAGTCACGAAAAGGGGGTAATTATGGTACATTTAAATTTTATATTTGACGAGGTTGTGATAAAAAATATTGCGTCGAGCAATTATACACGAAATCTATGTGCATAAATGCAGTTTACACCTTTCGACACTGTGATATGATACCATTCCAAAATTGGAGTCAGAATTTCTAGAAACCTAGATCCGCTGAGCCAGTACAGATGAAAAAACAGTTTTTGTATTCAAAATACATGCCTAAAGGTCTTCCTGATGTGTAACTACCATTAGCAAAGGTTTTCTCTCGTTTGAACATTGAGCTGAATATTTGTAAAAATACATGGTAAACATTGAAGTGTTGTCTTTCTGTCTGCAAGGTTTTCCAAATTCTGCAGGATGAGGATTGTCTTTCCGATCAAATACACGCTCAGTATTCGGAATGGTATCTGGTATATCGTGATGTAAAATATTTATTTTTTAATCCTAATCCTACCATAAGAAATTTGTTTTCACGAAAAAAAAACAATATTGTAATGAAACTCGCACATATGAATTCGAAAACACCCAACACTCTCAGAAATCTCATCACAAATTAAGAATCATTTGAGATGTTAGCCTAATCGTCAGAAATTTATACCTGGTAAAAGGATTGTGAAATTTTCTAACTCAGCTGAGAGTGCAGCGTTTTGGAAAAAAATTATAAAAAAGTTGTAGTAAAATAAACTATTTACTGCATTTATAAATTGGTTTTATCAAATTAAATATTGCAAGTCATAATACATATAATAGTTACTTGGTCACCAGTAATGGATAAAACAAGTACTGGCTGCAACAAACATCATTAATAGTTATTCCATCCTTTTATAATACTTATTCCATTCCTTTATATGTAAGTATTTAGGTGCTGCTGAAAATATCTATAGAATTCGAAATGAAAAAGAATAAATTATACACGCACTGTGTTTTTTAAAATTATTTATTCTGCAATTTCTTTTCAGCAATATTGCAGGTGTGTCAGACAAAAGAATACGATGTGCGTGTACAGATTTTGAAAGCGTTGTTATTCCACGTTCAGCGACCTGGTTTGCTAGCAGTACAAAAAGAGGATGCCCCTTATTTTTCGTCCATCACTTTACCTCGAAAATATATTTCCTATTATACACGTTTTGTAAATACCCTAGTCGATATGGTCTGAAAGCCGGGTAGTTGTTCTAGCGGTTTGCAATACGAAAAACGCGTGCTATTAAGTTGCCTCAAAGATTTTTCTCAATTTCACATGTAAAGTCTGTAAAAGTTGCCAAAGAATACTTTCGCCAATTTCACATGTAAAGTCTGTAAAAGTTGCCAAAGAATACTTTCGCCAATTTCACATGTAAAGTCTGTAAAAGTTGCCAAAGAATAATTCCGCCAATTTCACATGTAAAGTCTGTAAAAGTTGCCAAAGAATAATTTCGCCAATTTCACAGGTAAAGTACGGTAGCGTCTAATGTTAGAACAGTAAAGAACAGTTATCTCCAAATTAGGGATGATGCCACAAATCCACAACTTATGAGTCTACAGCATTTACAGGGAATTCACATTCAGCTTACCAATGCAATAGTAATATGTACATTTAAATACATTTTAAAATATGCAGTTGATCAGAGATCCTTAAATACTTTTTTCTGAAGATTCAATCACGACAGATATATTTAGTTGTCGATTCGGATTCTCGTAGATGTTGTTGTGATTATATACCTTTCACACGAATATATTCCATGCCTTTTTTAAAATTACATAATAAAAATTGTACGAATTTCTCTCGCTCGATCTAAAGTTGGAAACATAGCTTTGGCACTTGAAAACGAGGTTTGCATGAGCACTGGGAACTGTCGGAGGCAACGCAACTGCAATTTTAGGAGGGTTCGATGTATCGTGTGTTGTGTCACATTAATCCCGTCACCAGCATTAAAATTAGGACGATGGTGCCACAGCATCCATACTGTAGGCTCGTATCACACGGAATAGCTCTCGCTCACCTTTACAGTCAATAAACTGTGATTGGACCACACCTTTGCCAGCCGTTTGTAGTTCATTCCTCCTCGAAACACATTTTGAAAAAAGTAATTACGGCCCACTGTAAGCACCTCACAATCCTTGCTGCCATCTGGGAAATGTGTATAAAGAGCCGCTTGGCCGTCCCAGTTAGACATTTGTCAAACTTATCGAAGTCCGATGCCTTCCCTTTGTGAAAAACAAGTTAACGCTTCATTAACATAGCTCAGTATTAGATGTTTTTATACCGTATTGAGAGCAGACTTTTCATGGTTTACCTGGAATTGCTTTAATTTGCATAAATATTTGCTGGTCAAAATATTTTGCCTCTTAGGTGAATTTATACCGATGAGACATTTCATTATGACAACCTCCATCCTAGAAAAATGAGCGCGTCTGGAGAACGGACGGTGGTGCAGGTGAAGTTCACAGAACAGTATATATAGAAACCGAGTAGAATATATCGCTCATAAGGTCCCATCTGAAAAACATAAATTAAAGTGTATAGTGCAAAATCATTTCTTATTACTGGGAATAACATTTAAACAACGAGGCGTTTCTACGAATGTTGAGGTCCTATACCCATAATTTATAGAACACTTTCAAATAATACTTACAAAACGTGTAACTCCTGCCTGAAGTATTCGACACTCCCTTCTATCGACACACATTTCTGTACTCCTTTGATATGTTGGCACAGCGAGTCACCTTTAGACAAATTGAAGCCGGTGGAGGAAGTGTAATGCTTTGGCTAATGTTGTCCTGAGAAACCCATAATCCAGTCATTAATTTTCAGCAAACAATGATATCCACCACGAAACAAGACACCACTGCAGAGAAGGCAAATATTTTCAGGGCAAAGGCATTAAAACCACTAGAACCGCCTTTTATTCAGCAGCATAAAGTGCTATGTCTTACGGCTTGGATTTTTCGATAACGGTTAACGGATTATTAGGATAATCCGCGAACCATCCAAATTTCTCAGACCCCGATCGAACAGAGCAGCTGTGGTTTGGGTTCAACAGCAAATACAATCTGTAGCAGCTCATCCGTCCTATTTACAATGATTAAAGGATCTGCTAGTAACGTTTTAAGACCATATACCGCAAGCCAGCTTTAGGTATATTGTAATGACCGTGGCTCACCAGGTAAGAGTAGCATTGTCGTCACGTGGTGGACCAACATCATACAATGCAGCTGGTCATAATATTTTATCTCACTGTAATTAAATTTCATATTTTGGACCTGGTTTTACAAATTTAGACATACCTATTTAGCCAGAATAATGTCGTCTCTCTGTATTTGCGTTATTATGGTTTGATCTTGAAGTATTTCTATTTATTAAAAAAAATGAAGCTGTTCATTTATATGAAAATTTACTTTTAATATAAGCTTATCTTTGAACATTTTATTTGTTGATAAATTACAGCTGGGAAATGTGGGCACAACATAAGAATGAAATTTTTAGGTGAATGCGCTCATTTGAACGATAGGTTCGCTACGAGCTGAGATCCATTCGCAAACAATATTTACTTCTTTAGCAATCGTTCATTTGGGAGTTCGCGGTTTTTCTCTTTGGACTAAAATGCTAATGAGCCATCCTCTACGATGAAATATACCTTGGTCAATGGTTTTCATCCTAGCTTGCGTTCTTCCAGGCAGTTGGTAATTCCCGCTTAGGTCGCAATGACGGGATCCCTGCAATGGACAATGTTCTTAGAGATTTTAGAGGGACACCCGGAAGACGTGGAGATTAAATCACACATCAATTCAGTTATCGTTGGTTAATAGTAGGTTTGTATGAAAGATGAATGCACTGTCAAAAGGGAATGTTTTATGCAATCAATAATTTCTACGGTTAAGTAAGGAGCAAACAGAAATACGACTAATTTATCTGCGTGGAGCTAATGGCATCCCGTCGGTGAATTACATTTTTTTATTTAAAACCTATGTCAGTATCGCTTGCTTCCACTTCCGCCGTTAAATGTTTTATCAGCTTACTCAGTACACTGTAAAAAAAATACTGTAGATTTTACGGTTTTAAACCGTTTTCCATAATGCCAACACAAAACCGTAAAATCTACAGTTTTATGCCGTGTAGGAGCAAAGCTATAGCTTTGCTCCTACACAATCAACACATTCGTTCCAGCCACATTTTTGTGTTTTCGTGATTATTTGGACTGTGACTCTCTCCAGCCAAATTCTGTGCTGCTTTCTTCATTAAATGCGGTTATGGAGCAAAGCTATAGCTTTGCTCCAACACTGCAAAAACTGTAGATTTTACGGTTTTGTGTTGGCACCCTGGAAAACGGTTTAAAACCGTAGAATCTACAATTTTTTTTACAGTGTATATCCCGAAAGTGTGGTGGAATGCTATCCAAAACGCAACAATGAAAAGACCTTATGTGTTTAATGCACAAATGCTCTCGTGTGCCAGAGTAGTGATTGCCTACTTTAACAGGTGAGCTCAGGCTCACGAAAAAGAAATAATACGAACTTTAAGTGCTTGAAAAATACTACTGGAAAGAATATTTGTAAGGAATTATTCTGATTTATTAACGCATGAAATAAAGTCAATGCAACCATTAAGCGGTTTATGCAAGGAAATTAAAAAAAGGAAAACGATTCTGACATTATCATGCTCCTCTGAAGATACCTCGACTCATCGCGGATTTAGAGTAAGGGAAGAAAGCTCAAGCCTGCTCCAATGCTAATGATAAACCGTGAAATTCTCCACATACTGTTTACTTATTGTTCGTTTATGTCTGAACTGCACTATTCCACAAAATGTAAACATTCATGAGATGAAGAACATCACTCCTAATGTATTCCATCAAAAAAATTTACGCAACCAACACGTATTAACCTTGATTCATAGAATTATGTGAAACTATGTGTTCAACGTGAGAGGTAAGAGTGGACAAGCCAATTTAAAAATCTACTTCTATACACACCGTAAAGAAAAGCACATTTTCTCACAACCTGCGGGATACAATATGAACCCGTAACCTTGTTTACAGCAGGCAATATTTAAAAGGACATAAATAATAACATCATAATGTGATCGTAGAGGAAGTTTTGGAAACAACAGAAAATGTGATTTTCCTAAGAGTAAACAATTTACCCATACCAGGGAAAAGCAGTTGATATTTTCGGATAACTCTGCACCCTCTACTGCATTATGTTTAGAAGGATGTTCCTTATATCTACACCCTCCTGTCCTCAGGTAAAACGTAATAAAATAGTGTAATTTATACAAATAAAATGTTTGATGAGCAATTGTACGAAGGAAGATATGTATATCTCTACATCGAACAGGGTAGTCTTTACAAACCGAAGGTTTATCATCCTCTGCTACTCATATACTCATACATATTCCGAAATTTTATTTCATACTTGTGGTCGAACATTAATCTTTTCTCTCTCTCTTCTTTAACGCTTTATTTGTTCAACACTTCAAACGTTCTCTGATTTTATTTTTCATATGGTAGAGCTCTTCCGAAACAGCTTTAATCACATTGTGCACAAGAATATTCATTTGTTTGAGATTGTCATTTTACCTTTGGTTTGAAGTTGTTGCTTTGCATTTCAGCTGTTTTATTGTGCTACAAAATTAGTACATATTCCTTCAGTCAGCTGCCTAATCCTCTACTGTTTTTTGAATAACTCTGTTAAAGTTAGCTTACGTGCTTCTTTCCTCCAAACTTGCTGAGTTGCAAATGAAATTCAAAAGTAAATTTGAAACCAGTCCTGGATGGAGTTTCTTGAGCGAAAAAGAGGTTACACCTTAGTGAATATGGATCTCCAGACTTGAATTTCACATAGGGAACTTTTTTAACATAATTTGGTCCTTTTTGGTCGTTAGAGCTGCATTCCTTTGTCGAATGCTTTCTTGTTAACTCCTCTTCTGACATAAAATTATTGCGGATGGACTATTCTGTCCAAATTAGAACAGCAGCTGTAGTTTCAACTACTGTGAAACAGCAAAAATATTTTTAATTAGGGGATATGAATCCGAACACTACTTGAAGGACTAATACCAATATTCGATATTTCAAATGTTACATGAGAAGAAAGAATTACTTCAGTGTGGAATTTTCAACTGATGAATGCTTAAACTAATTTTTTATGGCTAATGATGACATCTCCCCATCGTTTTAAGGAAATGGAATCACTTTGAAAAACACGATTCAAGAATTTTTTTAATATGTTTTGACATGCGCCGTTTTCTGTGCACAGCATCGCAGTGGTTAACAATTCTATTCAGGTGAAGCAAAAGGAGCAAACGGATCGAGTGTTTGAGACACCATATATTTGTTCTGTAAATAAGACAATATTTTCTTCAAAAAAAAATTAACTTCGCTTATGGAGCGTGTAAAAGAATGAAACAAACGACGTGCTTGAAATGTCGTGAAGTCCATGTGAAGCGTGATCGTCTGTTTTTCTTTCAGTCATTGACGAACACGAAATACTACCTTTAAAAACTTTAAAACTCATTAGAGGATTATAATAAAGTTTCGGATGTTCGTGATGGTTCAGACATAAATCAGAACACAAGATGGCAAAATGCATTTTATATTAAAATGCCATTACGAGAGCAAAGGGTATTTTAAATGCTGCGTTTGGAAGCAGAGAGTACCTCTAGAATTTATACCTCACTAATTGGCGCACACTGGTTATATTCGCTAAAGAGTTGAATTTCTACATAGATTGTATTACCGCAAAAACATAGCTTTGTATTATAGCAGATCCAGTCGCTTAATATGTGGCATACCTTATCTTCTGAAATGAATAATATTTCACAATTTCAGGGAACTAAAGGCAATATGCCTTTATATCTCATCCTGTGAACAGATGATTTGCGATATCGGACATACAGTAAAACCTTTTATAAATGACGCTCGTACTGTCAGAGCTGTCAGCTATCTGTTACCACTGGTGTTGGGTTATATATATTTTATTTTTATTCTTTGCAATTTTCCTCCCGTATTCAGAGTCTGCAATTTGATGTCTAGATCATAGTCCAGTCTCATTTGTTTATATCCCTTTTCAACTGCACAAATGTCAGCCAACAAAAGCACAGAGAGATAAGATTTAGGGTGAGTTTAATGACGAAACGTTTTCGTATCCCCATAAAGTTCTACACTGAGCTGTAACCAATATAATGGTTTATGGAATTTATGCCTAACTTTGGATTTCCAAACTGTGGTGTGGTCCAAATAATGTCGGCTAACAAGATTTTACTGTACTTTTCCTTTGTTTCTACCAACCGAATTTAACACAGGTTGCACCGAAATGATATTCATTGATGTTTCACCTGATAATCGCATTTCTGTACTTTCTCGTATTAAAGTTTCAGTAAACCAGGTAAATCTATACAGAATTGAAGATCGCGGTTTTCGTTATGTTTTCCAAAGAAAAGAAAACATCGATATATCACAAGGCGATTTTTAAAATAATAAATTCAGAATAATATGTTTAAGTTGTTGCTAAAGTGATAAAAACTTTCGTTGCCGTTTGACTTAATGTATTCGCTTTAAATTTGTATACGAACCTCTGAAATAATTGAAGCCGTTACATGAGAAAAATTTGTTATTAATCCTTTATTTACTTCAGGTGTTCAAACGATAACGGATGGATCTATCTCTGACGGAAATAATAATCTTTCTGATTCATCGGAAGAGGAAATACTAGTAGCTCGGCGTAAGGAAAAGAAACGTATCCAAAATATTTACACACTTGTGCATTCTACGATTTACTAAGTGTTAATATTTAGAAGTAACCGATCAGGCCATGCGATAGCACTGAAATTGGACAGCACGAAATCACTTGTGCCAAATGTCGCGTGATCTGACATCTCGCATGTTGGAACCACTGATGTTCAGTTGCAGCCATTACCAGTGTGGAGCCGGTCACTATATGTGGTCGAAGCTCTACACCACAAAAAAAGGAAAAAAGGGGAAAAAAGAAAGAAAGAAATATTAGAAGGTGAGCACGAAAGTCTTGTTTAAATAAAAGCTGAAAACCTAACAATAACATAAACAAAAGTGTCTGAAGCCTACCTGCCAATTTTGACCTTACCAATATCGCAAGAAATTGAGAAAAATTAACGAAAAATAAAAGAAGGTAAGACAAAATTAGTCGTCGTTTTCCACAGACCGGCCTGAAAGAACCAACTACTGTATTACGGAAGGTTAAATTCGTACCGATTTCGTAGCTTCCAATATGAGAACTTATAAATAATCTTTATACTTTCTTCTTTCCTTTTCCGTGCGCCCAACATTGTATACTATATTAGGTATGTAATCATAGTCTGACCAACCAGTTCTGTTCTTCGACATGATCATCTATTGTTAGGAATTTATTGGACATTGCACAATTCACTCTAAGCCTGTGATTTTGTGCTTAAAATTCACAAGCAGAAGGCCATTTGGGAAACACTTAAACTCACACGCTGCAAAAAATATCATCTCACGTTCAAAGTAAACATTATTTCCCGGTTGCTGTCCTTGCTCAACGAGCTCGTCTGCCTAATAAATACACTGCGGGAAAGCGAAAAAAAAAACATCAAGAAGGAATTGGTGAACGATCATGAAATTTACATATGTTAATGGGGTCGAGTTTACGTAGGTGTTACATTAATTTCGGGACCAACCGGTGAGCATTTACGCCACAGCACGGCAAAATATGCAAATTTTCGTCGGTGGTATTTAAGGAGTACAGGGAAGTGAATGTAATCAGTCGTCGGCGTACGGACAAGTGCGAAGACCCTGAAGAAGTTGCAATGCCTGGATATGGAAGACGTGTACGATTTCAGCAGTTATCGGACTTTGAGCGAGGCAATCTAGTCGGACTCCGCGAGGCCGGGTGGTCATGGCGTCGTATTGTGGAGCGAATTGGACGCGAAGTATCGGTGGTGGTACGATGGTGGTGTAGATGGTCCGTTGAACATTCCCACACGAGAAGACATGGAACCGGGATTCACAGACGGAATGATGAGCAGACCGATCGACGCATAAGAAGAGCGGCGTTGTCAAGCAGAACATCCATTGCGACGAAAATCCGAGCTGCCGTTGCACCTGAGGTGACTGTGCGAACAATCCGCAACGGTCTACTGGATGCAGGACTACGTGCACGTGTGCCTCTGGCATGTGTACCTCTGACTCCAGCCCACCGTCAAGAACGGCTGCAGTGGTGTCGCCAACGGCTGCAGTGGAGAACGCAATGGCGATCTGTCGTGTTCAGCGAAGAAAGCAGATTCTGCTTGGGATCCTCCGATGGCCGTATGCGTTTTCGCAGACACACAGGGGAGCGTCTCCATTCTTCTTGCATCCGCCAGCGAAACACAGGGTCTACATCTGGTCTCCTGGTGTGGGGAGCGATCAGCTATCACTCCCGTAAACAACTAGTGTTTGTACCGGGTACGTTAAACAGCACCTTCTACATCAACAACATAATTCAGCCCGTTGTTGTGCCATTTGTAAGGTCGGTCCATCGTGGTGTTTTCCAGCAAGATAACGCACCCCCACACACAGCACGTGCAACGCAACATGCACTTCATGGTATGAGACAACTGCCATGGCCTGCACGTTCACCGGATTTGTCTCCCATTGAGCACGTGTGGGAATTTATGGGACAACGACTTATCCGGTCTCCACGGCCAGCCACGACGATCCCCGATTTACGCGTCCAGTTTGAGGATGCTTGGAACTCAATACCCCAAACTTACATCCAACATCTGTACGACAGATTCCATGCCAGAATTGCACAGTGTGATGCAGTTCATGGCGGTTCAACCTCGTACTAACTATGTTACATGGAAATGTTATTTTTCAGTTTACCAGCAAATAAAGCTGTATTTTGCCATAATGTTTTGATCACGTTATCCTCTGTATTACCTTATTATGCTGTATAAATTTCGTTGGTATCAGACGTCTCCTTCTTGGTGTTCTTTTTCACTTTCCGCCAGTGTAGACACAGACGAACTGATTGCCAACAAACGTATTTCTGACTAGTAGCAATTCAACTTGGTGCGATATGATGGTCGCATACGCGTTCGAAGGTGTAGTGGTGAACTACACGTGGCAGTGTCATGCCTGCCCAAAGTACAGTATTATGGTTTAGTCTTCCAATTCGCGACCTTACCTGATACGAATTGAGGTCACCCTCATGCAGCTATCCATGAGGGAATTTTTACAGGCAGAAGTAATGCCCTTCTTTCAAAGTTGTCCTGGCAATGTATTGCATTAAGATGACGCACGCCCACATGTGACTCGGAATGCCCAAGACGTTTTCCTTGCACGGCAAACATCGCTTCTTGCCTAGCTTGCACGTTCGCTGGATATGTCCCCGATCGAGTTTGTCTGGAACATGGCAGATCAGGGCAACTGGCCAGTCCAGCGCATTCGTCACTCTCTACAAACAGAACTCGGTGTCGTATAGATGCTGCCTGGCAGTCGGTATCATAGGAAAAGATCAAAAAACCTATTCCATTTAATACCACTCGGTGTAGAGGCTTTTATGGTTGTTCGAGAAAGCTTCGCACCTTACTGAGATCTGAAACGAAGAAATATTTTATAACCCTACAAATGTAATCATTAATCTGCTGTAACATAAAGAATCTGTGATATAAATTTCATTTCAGTAGCACGACCATTTCTTGGTGTTGCAATTTTCACAAAAAACAGTGTATCCTGTGATTTTCCTAATATATAAACTGACAGGTTTCACTTTCCGTTGTCCACTGTACCCATATTTAGGGTGGATTGCCTATTACCGCCATATACACAGCCGAGTCACCTTATTGTGACCACTTCCTACTTTAGACGTCAACAGCGCGTATCCAATGAAAGCAAGCACGTGCCGTGAGCTACCTTGGAGGGTATATCAGGTGTGTTGTAGGCATTCTGAAAACACATCAGTCGTTGCTGCCATGGATAAAAGGAGCGATTTATCAGATTTAGAAGAAGGGATGATTATCGGCTTTCGGGTCAAGGCTGGTTGCATTTCTGAAACAGCGCATTTTGTAAACTTTTCGCTTGCTACTATGGTTAAAGTGCATCGTGATTGGAGAAAATGGCACCATTGCGGATAAGCAATGTGGAAGCAGCGGAGGATCACGTGCCATTGATCTGAGAAGTGAACGTCAGCTGCGATGGCGCTTGCGGGTCAAACGCCACGCTACTGTGGAGCAACTGGCTGGCCGAATGAACCAGGTGGATAACGGAAGTATGTCTAAAACGACAATTAAGCAACCCCTGATGTGTATGTGGCTCCGATGCAGATGGTTGGTTACTTTACCTGAGGTAACGAATGTGCATCAGCGTAAAAGGCTTACATTTGCGTGGCACTTATCGGAATTGGCAAATGATTATCGAAATCCCTTGATTGGGAAAGTATTGGCTTGTCCGAAGAGTCACGTTTCCTGCTTCTCCGAACGGCTGGACATTGCAATATAAGGGGATAAACATCGGAGAACAAACACTCTTCTACCATTGGTGTAAGAACAGAAGCTGGTAGGGGTAGCGTTATGGTCTGAGGATTGTTTTCGTGGCATTCTCTGGGACCACTCATTTCTGTTGAAGGCACTACGGACTGAATTATTTATGAATCCATCTTTGCTGACCACCTATACCCATACATGCTTATTGTCTTCCCTTGGGCGAATGGGATCGTACATCCCGACAATGCGACGTGTCACGCAGCTAGAAATGTCCGAGAGTGCTTGGAAGAGCACGAAAGAGATCTCAAAGTACTTCCCTGGTCCCCTAATTTCTCATACTTCAACTCAATTGAGCATCTGAGGGACCACATCGATCGTGCTGTTCGATCTACAGATCTTCCACCACGCACCCTCCAGCAGCTGTTGAATGCACTGCAGTCAGCACGGCTCCACATACCTGTGAACGCTTTCCAGCATCTTATTGAGTCATTCCCAGCCCATCTTGCTGCTGTCCGCGCTGCACACGGCGGTTACTCTAGATTTTTTACTGGTGGTCACAATAAAGTGACTCGACATTGTATATTCCGGTTTTGCTTGCTTTTCAACAGTCCGTCATGTGAAACTCCTAATTAAAACCTTGAATCCTTATACGCTGTCACAACCAGACGTCCCTCTGCCTTTGTACAAAACAAACGTGT